>JADRCD010225622.1:0-47870 GCA_019843815.1 Montemys delectorum | reverse complement strand
GTTTTTGTAGGTTTCACTCCTGCTGCAATTGACAGGGATCCTGAGATAATGTACTATTCATGAGAGGAAATATCCAGGTTAAAAATCTTTAAACAGTTGGTATAAATCAGTGCATACTAACCCTTACTTGTAAATCAACTGGTTCTAGTAAAGTGGCTGACTATCTAAAAGGCAGCAGCTTTCTGTGTCACCCACCTTCCCATTCCCAAGAGCAGAGAGGAAAAGTAAAATGAGTTATGGGAGAACCATCAAGGTTTATTTAGTAGGTTTTATTCCATTTGTTTAATTTAGATTTTTGAGATAAGATGTTGTTATGTAGTTCTGGTTGACCTAGAGCTTGCTACATAAACCAGGCCAGGCTGGTGCTTGGAATAACTCTCCTGGTTATGCTTCCCAAGTGAGGAAGACAGGAGTTATCAAGTGTGTCTCAAAATTTTGACAGTATTTTAGCTATTCTTCTAGTATAGAGGGAAAAGCCATGGTCTCTCATTGATGTACTTTTCCCCCTTAAAGACCTATGCCTGGAGTGATCATCTTTCTAATCACACTGACAAATCTTTCTGCAGTTTCTTACTCTGGAGATGTTTATTTAACATTTAGGACATTTTGAGATCATATTTCATTGACTTCAAAACAAACTGAGGACTTTTTAAAAATTTAAATTATCAGGTCTTTTCAGATATTTCTTATTAATGTTTTTAAAAACGTATTCAACTCTCATCTTGTCAAAAATGTTAATAGAAATCAAGGCTAATGCTTTCCAATCTTCCTTCCTTCCTTTTTTCCTTTCTTCCTTTCTTCCTTCCTTTCTTTCTTTCTTTCTTTCTTTCTTTCTTTCTTTCTTTCTTTCTTTCTTTCTTTGGTTTTAGCATGATGAGAAGCATCTTTTAAAAAATTTTTTATTAGATATTTTCTTTATTTACATTTCAAATGTTATCCCCTTTCCTGGTTTCCCTCTGAAAACCCCCTATCCCTCCCACCTCCACTGAATAACCCACCCACTACTGCTTCCTGGCCCTGTCATTCCCCTACACTGGGGCATAGAGCCTTCACAGGACCAAGGGCCTCTCCTCCCACTGATGACTAACAAGGCCATCCTCTGCTATATATGCAACTGGAGTCATGAGTCCCACCATGTGTACTCTTTGGTTGGTGGTTTAGTCCCTAGGAGTTCTA
The DNA here is from genome assembly GCA_019843815.1 of Montemys delectorum. Taxonomy (NCBI): domain Eukaryota; kingdom Metazoa; phylum Chordata; class Mammalia; order Rodentia; family Muridae; genus Montemys; species Montemys delectorum. Next base: position 46,694 of record JADRCD010225622.1, on the reverse strand, counting down.
GGGGTACTGGTTGGTTCATATTGTTGTTCCTCCTATGGGACTGCAAACCCCTTCAGCTCCTTGGGTCCTTTCTCTAGCTTCTACATTGGGAGCCCTGTGCTCAGTCCAAAACTGAGGACTTTTTAAATTTTTAAATTATCAGGTCCTTTCACATACTTCTTATTAATGTTTTAAAAAACTTATTTAACTCTCATCTTATCAAAAGTATTAAGAGCAATGAAGACTAAAGCTCTCCAATCCTTATAATGAGATTTTGCCAACATGACACCAAACTAAAGAAGTTAGCCCAACAAAAACAACATAAAACAAATTATCCTGTTTAAAATGCTTATTAGAATAGGTAAATAAAGTAATGACAACAAATTAAATTATATTTTAGATGATGACTACAGTACGTAGCTCATTGAGTCTGCCAATTTGGCCATTATTTTCAGTTTAATTGAAATGACTGCTGTCAGTTTGATTGAATTGACCTCTTTAGACTATTCAGCTAAATATATGAATGTCTGGATTTGCTTTCCAAATTTTAGTTTAGGATATTTAAAAGTTAATGGGTGTGTCAGTAGGACCACATCATTGAAATCAAAATTAACATATAGATGAGAGGTGTGGGACTTGAATGTCAGTCCATTGCTCCCTGTGCAGGCCTGAAACCTTGAAGTGGATCCTCCATCATCAACTTTGGGAGTTGTTTTCCAAGATGGTAATGAGTAGGAAATAAAGATTGAAGCAGACATACACAGTGAGGAGATAAATGAGATTCTGAGTTCTTGTTCATGGACTGAATACATCGTGAGAAAATTAACCTTCCTTAGTCTCATTTTATTTTTTCATTTATACAGTGACGATAAAGGTAAATTTCTCAGACGTTGTAGTGATTGGTTGAGGTGGAACATTACATACAAAATCATGTAGCAATGTGCTAGGTTAAAGTACAATATAAGCTATTACTGGTATTATTGGTGGGGTCATCATCATCATCATTATTATTACCATTGGTATTATTATTGATATATAAAGTACCATGAAACTTTGAAAAACATGACAGTCTGTGGCATTCTTTAAATCTTAAAGACCTGTTGTAAAATAAGAAGAAAAAAATTAAAGTACCAGGTCTACCAAATAACTAAATTTTCTCATTCTCCAGATCATCAATAAATGGAAACCTTGCAACACTTGAATAAGACTCTAAACTGTAAAATAGAAAATAACCAAGGTTATACATTTTGTTTTCTTCTTCTACCTTGATATAACAGATAGGTAAGAAAATGTTTGATTTTTATACTTAGTTGACACTCTCAACTCTAAAAGGCAAATTCTCTCAAGTTTTATTTATAGAGGAAATTTTTTTTCACTCTTTTTCTTTTTCTTTTTTTTTTTTTTTTGAGACAGGGTTTCTCTGTGTAGCCTTCGCTGTCCTGAAACTCACTCTGTAAACCAGGCTGGCCTCGAACTCGAACTCAGAAATCTGCCTGCCTCTGCCTCCCAAGTGCTGGGATTAAACGCATGTGCACCACCGCCGGTTGTTGTTGTTGTTGTTGTTGTTTTATTAGATATTTTCTTTATTTACACGCCATATGATTTCTCCTATCCCAGTTTCCCCTCAAAAATAAAACAAAACAAAACAAAACAAAACAAAAAACAAGAACAAACCCCTGTTGCCTCCCCCCTCTCTTTGCTTGCCACCCCAACCTCTCCCACTTACTGGCCCTGGCATTCCCCTACACTGGGGCACAAAACCTTCACAGGGCCAAGGGCCTCTCCTCCCATTGATGACCGACTTGGCCATCCTCTGCTATACACATGCTGCCAGAACAATCAGTCCCACCATATATAGTCCTTGGTTGGTGGTTTAGTCCCCAAGTAGAGGAAAGTTTTTTAACTTTCAAAATTCTGATTCTAATTTTTGATTAGTTATTTTATTTACAATTGAAACAAAATTCACCTACACTTTTCCCATTCTCTTAAGCATTTTTTGAGATTTGATGAGCCAGATGCTGTTAATCACCTGCTCAGTTTTGTCCCCTCTCCTTTGCCAACAACACACTAGTTTCATTCATTCTTCCATGGGCTTCAGAATTTTGTGATCCCACCCCAGCTAGAGAAGCAGGTCTCAATTTCCCCAAGTTAATGATAGCAAGACAGTTATCCTTGGTTTGAGAATATATTTGTTAATATTTTATGAGCAGTGAAACAGATAGGTCGGCAAGTCATATCACTCTTCCTAACCAACCCTATGATTGACTAGCAATGAGCTTCTTAGGATATCAGTTGTGTCAATGTTTAAGTAACTCTGGTGGGAGTACATGACTGCATGCTGTCACAACATATCTTAAGTGACATATTAGATAAATGGTCCACCTATCTTATATGAATGACTTGTGGATATTGTAATGTGAACAATGAAATACTGAATCAGGTTTAAATATACTGTTCTCAACTTGAAAGAGTTGAGAGAAGATTTCACCCAAAGTTAGTATTGTCACAACAAGATGTTATTATCTCCAGTTATATAAGACTGTAAGATACTCACCATTATTGGTCCCCAGATTGGGGCCATTAAGACCACTGAAATGACTGGTTGATAAAATATATTTCTCAAAATTATTATTCCTAAGCTCAGGTTTATGAGAGCAATCATAACCTGTACAACCTAGAAACAAAAAATAAATAAATCATTATCCACCACAAAAATGATTCCCTTGCTAAATACTTCCACACCACTAAGTTACCTTCACCTACTCATTTCATTATTTGCAGATAATTTTGAAATGTTATTCTTTTGTCAATTGTCTTCATATACAGAATAGAAGTATTAACTTATAAATGATCCATTGGACTCTCTATGTCTGTCTCTCTATTTCTGTCTGTCTCTCTGTTTCTGTCTGTCTGTCTTTCTCTCCTCTCTCTCTCTCTCTCTCTCTCTCTCTCTCTCTCTCACTCTCACTCTCTCTCTCTGTCTGTCTCTGTCTCTCTCTCTCTCTGTCTCTGTCTCTCTCTCTCTCTGTCAGACACACACACACTCACACACACAAACACACACAAGCACATACATTTCTGTAATTTCAAACTTAGGGGGAATTTGTGGAGTTCTTTTCATTGATGCTTTTATGATGCCCATGATGCATCTCTATCTGTTGTTATCCTTTGTCACATGCTCACGTAAGAATAGTGAATTAGGAGGAGACCACTAGGGAGGGTTGGTGGAAGGAAATGGGAGATGGAAAGTGTGTAATCATATTTTAATTAATTTTTTAAGATGGAAAAGGACAGATCTAAAATGAGTTACTCCATTACACTTTGATTTGTGGGGACCCACCCAACAAGGTCAGAACTTAATCCAAAGCAAAAATAAAAACAATAACTATCACTAGAATTCAAAACGGGGAATCAATGGATAAAAACTTACAAAACCAAAAGTTATTTTTCTTAAAACACAAATAAAATAAATCGCTTGCTAGCCAAGCTAACTGAGAAGAGAAGTGGTTAATACTTCCAGGAATCACTCAGGGGATATGATAGGTTTGAACCCCAAGAGAAGAGGCCAACCGACTCAACAGCATAGAGGAAACAGAGACTTCTTAAGAATGCCATGCACCATACCTCAGAAAAAGAAATAGTCACTCATGTCATAAAATAGGAATAATTTACCCTGGGCAATAGTGGTACAGGCCTATAATCTCAACACTCAAGAGTCATAGGCAGACAGATGGCCAGCCTGATATACAATCTGTGTTCCAGGACAAGGACAAGAGTCACGCAGAGAAACAGTGTCTCAAAAGACTAAAAACAAAACAAAACAAAACAAAACAAAAACAAAAAAACAAAACCACACAAATAAACCTAAAATCATACAATAATTTGAATATTTACTACTATATGATATTATGATTTATTTTACATTATATTAAAGATATCAATAAACTAATAGAACACAAAGCACTAAGCTCAGAGTTCTTGTCACTGGAAGTGTATATAACTTTATTTCCACTTTAATTTTACTGTAAATGTAAAACTTCTATCAATTTAAAATTTTTATTGTTATTTTTAAGATAAGCATATTCTATGTTAACACAAAACATGTATCATGAAAAATGATGATTTTATAGAAGTTAGAACAGTGAGATAGAAAAGAATCAGATATCTGTCTAATGGCAACTGTCCAGTGATTAGCAGCTTGGCCCAGTGAGTACCTTCTTCAGTGGACTGCCTTTAACTTGCCTAGGATGTCATTTTTTGAAGTTCTCCATTATTTTTTTGACACCTTCTTCGGGAGATGGAAGTATGTGGACAATGGAGGATTTCTCATCCTCTGAGTAGCAGGCAAAAGAAAGGCATTGCAATTGTACAGAACAGAATGGGTTTGTCAGCCACAGGGCCAGGTCATGGCTGTAGCTTTATAGCTTGTTCTCTACACTGAGTTAGATATGATCATCTTAGAAGTCCACAGCCTAGAACATACCTGCACTCTGTACATTTTAAATGGATTAAACTGAAAGTCTGATGTGATCAACTAACATGTCAGTTTTCAAATGATGAATTTGAAAATTAACTGCTTTTGCCCTTGGGATGTTTGATGTACCATGAAGCTAGTGAGAGAGGGCATGGCATGTCTGATTTTTTTTTTAGAAAAAAAAATCATTTATATATTTACAAAATCATTCTCCCCTGAGATTTAAAAATGTCTTACCCCAAGGACTTTGGGTTCTCCCTTCAAGAATGTCTTTTTGTTCTCGTTCCACATCTGTGTTTTCATAACAGAATTCTCCGAGGGCTGAGCACCTCCAGGAACCGCTGCCATGGTGCTCTGGTCCAGTCCTTGCATAGTTTCCAGGGCAGCAGAAGCAGTGCTGAAATAAGAAGGAAAGTTTGTGTGAACTTCTGCAAATGATTCAATGCCAGGTTCTCACTTAAGGGTAGATTCCAAATGACATCTTCCCGTGTTACAATAATAATGAGAATAATAATAATAATAATAATAATAATAATAATAATAGCTTAAATAAGATAGAAAAAGTTTTAATCTCTTGATAGGAGAAGCTCTTCAAATTTTATTTCCAATTTTACATTGAATGCTCCTGCTTTTTCTTTATATATCCACAAACACTTTGGACTTTACTTTTCAAATTAGTAGTTGGAGTATTTGGTCCCACAACAAAGAATCCCATCACATCTGTGCAGTCTCCTCACAGAGTCTCAGGTTTCCAGCACATACAACTCCTCTCTGCCTGTGAGCTACTCAATCAACCTGCAGTGCAAAGAGAACTTAAGCAGTCCCTGGTACTTCCCTCTAGTGAGAATTATGGTTTCTTAAAAAGTCAGGTAGTTAAGATATGTGACTATGTTTTTGTTTTAATCCCAGGTGTGGGATATGGGGCTGCTTCACATTGGCCTCAGCTGGTAACTAGGATGGTCTAGTGCTGTAGGAGGGGCGTGATTTTTGCCAATTGCAAATGTTTGGAATTCTGGAGACTCATGAGAGAGTATAAATGTGAGAGTCCAGAGCCCTGAGCAAGCATTTGGTGGCAGCTGATCTCCCCACCTCACACCACCCCAACTCACCCAGCTGCTGATCACCTACAACTGCTAGGTCCTGCTGTTGCCTTTGCTGCTTTTGCTATTGCTGGATTGCTGGATTGCTGGTTTTTGGTTACAGATAGTCTAATGATGGAGACTGGATTTGCTCTCAGGAACTTGATATCCCTAATCAGCTGGAAGTTGTCCCTTTATGCTTTAAAGTTCTTTCTCTCCTATCTAGTCTTGGCAGTTTGCAAGGAATTAGGGTGGAATTGGGGCAGAGAAAGGTGGTAGATATAAGAACCCAATAAAGCAGCAAAAAATATGCCTACATTTCCCTTTCATATCCAGAAGGCAAAAGTGTTCTCAAGGGAACCCAAGGTGAAGGATTTAGTCCACTGAAATGCACAACTTATTCATTTGTTGTAAAGAACCTCTGCCATGCCTCTCAGAATTACTTTCAGACCTCGGTGATGTGCTGAACTCCTTGGTTGTCTACTCATTCCCTTCTTGGGTCACACTTACTAAAGAACCACCATAAAGATGGGAATCTAAAGGGCATGACTCTCTTTGGCCAAACTGAAAGTAGAAACAAACAACAAACAAGCCTAAACCTCAACAATTCTCGGTAATTGATGGTGATACAAAAAAAGAAGTCTGAGCAGAGAAAAGCCTGTGTCTAAGATCCAATGATCTGAGGAATGGGGAGGTGGCGCAGCAATTAAGAGTACTTGATGCTCTTCCAGAGGACCCAGGTTCAATTCCTAGCTCCTACATGGCAGCTTATATCCATCTATATAAATCTAGGGCATAAACACCTTCTCTTGTCTCTTAGAGCAGGCAGCATACAGACATACATGCAGACAAAACACCTATACACACAAAAGATGGAGTAATCTGAAGTTTTCTTGTGTCTCTCATGAAGATGGGAATTCCTGGTTACTGACATTCTTTGGATCACTTTGACTTCATCTGTGCCAGAGTGCATTGGGCACAGTTGCTACCAAGCTCCTTTCTGATCTTCACACTGCGAAGAGTCTTCTCAGTGTCTTCCATTGATGAACGTCTATATCAGAGGCTTCAGCTCTTGGCCTTTGCGTCCTAGTTCAGGTCACAGTCCATCGCAAGAGCAGACTAATCATGTCAGGCTGAGTGCTTAGTCTCCATCATTGGATTTTCCACCAAATTCTGCATGGATACTGTCTTAACTCATGGATTATCAGAATAATATGTAGGTGACAGAGAGTAATATTATGGAAATTTATTAAGAGTATGTGAAATGATTGGTCAATAATATAAATGGCAGTTTCAGGTTTTTGATACCCTGAGTATAGAAAAATCAAAACAAGTTCATACAGGGCTCAATTAAGCCTTCTTAAAGCCTTTATCTTTTCTTTCACTTGCTGTTTAAAAATACTATTTTATTGATTTATTATTTTAATTTTTCTTCATTTAAAATTTTTATTATTTTAAAAATTTATTTTTGAGAATGTTATACTTGAATACTGTATTTATATCATTTCCATCCCATTCTATCTTCTCTCCAACTTTTCTCATGATCTCCTACTTTCTTTATATTCATGACCTCATTCCCTTTATTTTTATTGTTAAATATGCCTATGATTTTACACGCACATACAATGTTGGGTCCATTAAATGTTGCTTGCATGTAAATAATGTTTAAAAATGACCACATAGGGTTGGGATAACCCATCAGGTAGCTCCTTGCTGAAGGAGCCAGTGCTTGCCTATAATTTTCACCTACGGGTGAACATACAAGATCTTCCTAAGAGTACACAGTGGCACTTGTTATCTTGAGGGTAGCCAAGAGATGTGTAAATGGCCTTAAAGACACACTAGGAGAAGATCCATGCCTGGTACTGTAAATCTAGCCACCTACCTGTAACCGGTGAGGTCATAGTCCCTGGAGGAGAAACTATTGCTGCCACTTTAACAAGACTTTATCCTTTCCTTGTCCTTATTCTTTGCAGCAAAAACTGCCTCCAAAGATACAGTTAAGTGTGCACTCAACCCAAGGTCAGAAGACTAGTGTATGTAGTGCAAGGTGATCTCATTTTTCTCATTTTCACCTAGATGTCCTATATTCATCCAATACATTAAAAGCCATCATGCTGAAGCCTAGGAAGCCAAATCCAGCACCTACCTACCTTCACAATGCCTGGCCTCTGTGTCTGAGGAGGGCCAAGCTCTGGGAAGGCACGCAGAGTCTTTGTTCATTTGTTCAGAGCTTGTGGCCACCCCACACTCAGCACCTCACTTGGCTTAAATTTCCATAATATTTGTAGCACCCTTCTAAATCATAAAGGCTGTGATATGAATCTCTGAAAACACATAAACACTTCCTACTTTTTCTATAAAAACAGTTAACTGACTTTCGATTCCTTCACCAAGGTGTGTATATTTATTGTGAAATATACTCAAATGAAGTGGCTCCCATTAACAGAGTTTTTATTTGTTTATTTTTTAAAAGAGTTTTTATATCCACAAGAAAATAATATCACTTATTGTAATGTTAAGTTTGGATATTTCCATTTGTAAAACTCCATCAAAGGAATATAAACAAAACAATATGATATATAAACACGTTGTATGATGAATTTTTGTTAATTATGAACTAATAAGAAGCAAAACTTTAAACTAAGCAAAGTAAACATACCAAATATGACAAATATACAATATTAAAGGTTTAATATACTCAGACTAATGTCATTTAGATGGCCTTTCTAAATCTGTTTGAAAAAATTCACACATTGTTGTTACATTTGTTTTCCTAGAGACATGTGTTTTCCTTTTTGTTCTTTTTTCTTAGATATTTTCTTTATTTACATTTCAAATGTTATCCCCTTTCCTGGTTTCCCCTCTGAAAAAAACCCTATCCCATCCCCCTCCTCCTGCTCACCACTCCATCCTCATGCTGTGGTGACCCCCCACAACCACGAAATTACTTTCTTTCTTAATCATAAATGCAATTTTGCTATCGTTATAAGTTATAATGTAAATAACTGTGTTTTCAAATATTCTTAGGTGTCTCCTGTGAAAAGGTCATTCAACCCCTAAAGAGTTTTCAAGACACAGGTTGAGAGCTGTTGTCCTAGAGGTACTGCTACTTCAGCATTTCTAGATTGGAATCAAAGCCTCTATCACATGATCCCTTGGAGATCAATCTTCATTTGTGTTACTCAATACACATTTCTTAAGTGAAGTTTACATTAATGAATCATAGTACAGGCCACAGATAAAATGATGAAAAATGTTTCATAAACTCTCCTGTCCAAGGAGTTTTATAATTTCAGAAGTTCAGGAACAAATTCAGGGAAGTCCTAGGAAATTCAGTTAACTAATAAGGAAGCCTGCCATTAGAATCTTGGATAATCAGTTCTCTGCCTGGTAAAGCAGAGCCTCCTGAGAGCTCAGAGGTCACCAGTGACCCCAATCATTGGAATGAATAGGAGCTTAATGGAGGTGGGAGCATCTGAAAGGAGAGCTGATGAGTGAGCAAAAGATATCACAATGGAGGAGAGTGAGATGATGGGCAGAAACCTGCACATCTAATCAAGTAGTAAGCTCATCCACAATTTGACTTGTGAAAGATATTCACAGGCAGGAACATGGGTTGTACAAAATGCAGTGGCCTTGGTTCTAGATAATACAGAAATGCAGGCTCTGTGCAGCTTTATTCTGCCACCATAGTGTTAGCAGTAAGTGAAGCTGTCTCAGATGTCCACTGTAGGAAGCACCCATAGGAGTGGTGGCAACATTGGTAACTGGGTACCCAATAGTGTTTTGTGATTGTATTCTTCTTGGGTTTCTCTACACTGCTGAGACTAGATAAGGGATCCTTGGCTTGAGATCCAGCAACACACACAAGCAGCCACTGCTGTGCTGTCTTCCAAAGTACAGGTTCCCAGAGCAGCTGCAGAGTCAGAGAACCAGGTCCTCCATCTAGAACCAATCAAGTTATTCTCACCTGGAATGTAGACCGTGTTCTTTCTCCAGGGTGATGCAGACTGCACACACAGCATGAGACTCTGGAGGATACCAGAGGCCCAGGTGTCAGAGGGCGGGGGAGAGCATTGATATAGCTATGACATTGGTTACAACATCAAATACCAGTATGCCTATCAAAGTTGAGACAGGATCCATGGAGAAGTAGATGCAATTATAATTTAGGTTCTTGGGCTAACAGGGCACAGCCAACTTGAGTCCCAGTTGTTGAAACACCATTCAGCAATAACCCTGGATCTTGATATCACTGGATGGGAAACATGGAATTGTTGAGACATTTTCCCACTGTGTGTATGTATACATGTGAGGTTTGTTGGAGCTTTACTTCATCTACCATATGTATGTATGTATGTATGTATGTATGTATATATATATATATATGTATGAATGTATGTATGTATGCACTATGAGTGTATTATGAATTTATGTATGTATGTATGTATGAATGTATGTATGTACATGAGTATATGTATGAATTTATGTATGTAAGTATGTATGTATGCATGAATGAATGTATGTATGTATGCTCATGAGTGTACATATGAATTTATGTATTATGTATGTATGTATATATGTACTATGTGAAAGTTGTTGGAGCTTGTTGAAACTTTCTTCATCTACCAAGTGCCCTAAGCATTCAGTTTCACCTTCCCTCAAAGGCTCATTTTCACTTTTAGCTTCCCCTCAACACTGCTTGTGAGATCCTGTGGAACTGTTCAGTGTGTCCCACACCCATGCATTCCCTCCCTATGGTAGTTAATCCCTGGAACTGGTGCCCCTGTGATTTATAATTATTATCATGTTATTTGTTTGTCTGTTAGATTTGGAGAAGCTTTCAAAGATGAGGTATGACATTTGTTTTACAATCTTAGAAATGCCAATAGATTTAAAAAAAAAAAAAACAGACAATGCTTATGTTTCTACCTGCAAGGCTTTTTTAAAAAAATGGTGTTAGATTTCAGTATCTCACACTCCACTGACATTCCCTATAATCCCCAAGTACAGGCTATTGTAGAGAGAGCACATCAAACTTTAAATACTCAAATATTTAAGTTACAAAATAAGAATTATAAAAATTCATCTCCTTATCATATTTTATTTTAATTTATTTTATTTTTTTGAGACAGGGTTTCTCTGTGTAGCCCTGGCTGTCCTGGAACTCACTCTGTAGACCAGGCTGGCCTCAAACTCAGAAATCTACCTGCCTCTGCCTCCAAAGTCCTGGGATTAAAAGCATGTGACACCACCGTCTGTCTCCTTATCATATTTTAAACCATGCTTTATGTTATTTTAGTCATAAAATATTACAGAATAAAACATAAGTCTTTTCTTTAAAAAACTTGTTTTAAGTAAAATTTACTCTTCATTCTGTAATAAAATAAAAAGATGTACTAACCAGACAGTGGGAAGGATCCGATGTCAGATGATTTATTCCAGGAGAAGCTTAGCTTGTGTGTTCTCACAGGACACCGATTCACCTTTGTAGATGCCAGACTGGTTGACTGAGTCCCGACTTCCCCCCACTGACTCAGAGGCAGAAAGTTTTGCTTCTGACATTTCCTCCCCACTCACTTCAGCCTTCAAAGTAGAAATTACTGTTTTTACTTAGACTTGTGTGCCACAGGCTGGCTGATCTGGGCCTCCCTCAACCCGTGGGAGAAACGGGGTCCTAGTCAGGTCGACAAGGCATAGGCGAAGAATGACAAACAGAGCCGACACGAAGGTGTGTTGAATCTGAATGTATTTCTTAAAAATGGCATCAGACTTTTACAGTCATTGCAAAAGAGAAATGATAAATCTAGCAGCTCAGCAATTAAGGTATATCTGAGGCCACCTGAAACACACTGGGTCTAAAGCAGAAACTATCTCCTCTGGACTGCTGCTCTGTCCTTCCAAGCGCTCTGGGCCCGGGGGGAATGTGGACTGCATGAATCTAAGTCCTACTTCATCTAAGTTCTGGTTCTAGTTTGTGCGCCAGTGCGAGTCCAGCTCGAGTCCCTCGAGAGTCCCCAAGTGCTCCCCAAGTGCCATGCACAAAGTGAAAAGCAGGCTTATATGGTATTCAGGAAACAGGGTGAATGGGAAGAGTCACGTAGGAAGGTGAAGGTCAATAGGATCAGAGAGTAAGACCGAAGTCATGTAAGCAAGTGACCACCACACCAAGGGTCGGCAGGATCAGGTATCCAGGTGTGAAGCAGGGGGAAGAGCAATGGTGCCCTTCCCCATGGGGCTAATTTGGTATTCCTATGCTAATTCTCTAGTTCTGCTGGAGGCAAGACTAGGAGAATCTGATCTAGCATTTCCAGCTAATGTCCTTGAGTAAGGGAAGTCCTTGGATTACTCTCTAGTAAGTAAAACAGTTCTTTCTTCTGTGGGGCTGCCCTGAGAATTCTAACTATTTTAACAGTAAGCAATGGTGCCTGACCTCTGTTGCTAACTCTGAGGACATTCTATCTGATAAGGCAGATTCCTTGAGAGAAATTCCAAGCTAAGAACAGCTTGGAATAGAATTAGGATAGATTGGAAATCTTGTGCTGGCCAGGAAACGATGCTCAATCTTAGTCATTTACGAATCATTTCTTGGGGTACTTTTATGCCTAAATAAGAGAGCACGTTGACAATTGGAAAGACTAATCTGGAACACATCTGAGTTAGGAGATGCCAGCGACTGAATACCCAGGAGGCACAAGCTCCCTTTTGGGGCCATAATGCCTCTTGTCCTTGATCAGGCTTTTACCCTCGATACTGCAGATGTAACTGGTGTAGACAAGTGGGCGTAGCACTTGTGATTCTTTTAAAAATTGAATAGGATTACTTTTTAAGATAAGTAACAAAATAGTTGATTCTTTTCTTATAAGTGCACATTGCCATGTGTTAGTAAGAAAAACTGGCTGAGGAAATTACCATGTCTTCTTATACCCTGTTAATCTATAACAAGTTACTCAGATGCAAATGAAATTGGTAATTTTTTTGAAATGCAAATAACATTTTTATTGAGAATATAGACAAGTATCCACTTGTGGTATATTATTAGAGTGTAGCATTCCAAACCATCTATAACAAGTTACTCAGATGCAAATGAAATTGGTAATTTTTTGAAATGCAAATAACATTTTTATTGAGAATATGGACAAATATCCACTTGTGGTATATTATTAGAGTGTAGCATTCCAAACCATAATACCTGATGGGAGAAGGGTAGGATGGGAGTGGAGAAGGCAATAAGTGAGTTGGAAACATCTGGGTAGGAACAGCAGCAGGAGCATTATTTCCTAGTCTATTATACATTGAGTAAGTTATGTTGTGATCTCATTGTATCCTTACACAATGGCATGATTCATTGTATGATGACAAAACTCTAGGAAGAACCCGAAAGAGGGAGAATGATGAATCAGGAGACCCCAGGTGGGGTCCTGGGGGCCAAGAACTGTAATCTACTACATATCTTCTGACCTAGGGAAATATCTGACCTGTTGTTTTCTCAGCTCCATTTTTTAAAATGAAGGAATGAATAAGTGGCAGGGACAGAATTTTAACCACAAGTTGATTAAGAAGAAGCTCCCAGATTCCTCCACTTCACTGCAGTCAAGTTTCTATTAGGGGTTGCTAGTTTATAAAAGCTACAAGGTCAGCAAAGTTCAGGACATAGTGTAATTGACCCACATCTGTGGAATAGAATAATTAGCAACCAATGAATAAATATAAATAGAATATGTGTAATTTTTATTGGGCTTGAAAGATTTTTCTGGGATATATAAGATGTGAGAGAAAAAATAAAGTTGTTGGGGCTTTGCTCCACCCAACAAATGTGTATATTTGTATGTATATATACATATATGTATATATGTGAAGGTGGTTGTAGCTTTACTCCATCCAACAAATGTATGTATGTATGTGTGTGTGTGGGGGGGGTGTAATGGGTGAAGTTTGTTAGAGCTTGTTGAGGCTTGCTTCAACCATCGTGTGTGTGTGTGTGTGTGTGTGTGTGTGTGTGTCTATCCATGTGTCTGTGTTTGTGTGATTCTTTTCCACCTTTTTCTTCCTGGCCTTAGAAAATTTCTCTGGACTAAGAGTCTTCTCTCCATTCCCAGGTAATCCTTCACCAACCCCAGAGAATCAAGCTTTGTTCCCTCAGAGAAAAGTCTACTGAATGACCAGTGCCAACTCTATGCCTGACTCTAGCTTACTCTAGATGTCAAAGCTGCTCTTTGCCAAAACAGAAGGAGCATTCTCAACCTCCCTCTATGAAGCCAGTGTTACTCTCATTCCAAAACCAGTTAAACAGACACACACACACACACACACACACACACACACACTCACATGAAAACTACATGCCATTTTCCTGAAGAGCATAGATCTAAAAATGCTCAATAAAATACTAACAAAAATAATACAAACATATATAAAAATATTATCTACAATGACAATATTGGCTGTATTCATAAAACATGGAATGGCTCAATCTTCACAAGTTGGTTAATATAATAAATCATGTAAATGAACTTAGAGAAGAAAATTACATGATCATATCAGGAGATGTGAAAAGTCCCTTTGAGAAATTCCAACAGACCTTCACAATAAAATTCCTACAGAATGTATGGCTAGAAGGAACACACCTCAATATAATAAAAGCTATATACTAGAAACATAACCAGCATCATTGTAAGTGAAGAAAGCTTGAATCAATCTCACTGAAGTCAAGAGAGAGACAGGAATTCTATTATTCTTACTCCTTTTCAGGACTATGTTCTGAACACTAGTTGGAACAATAAGACAAGAGAAGGAAATTGAAATGATTACAAATAGGGAAAGAAGACAACAAACTATTCCCATTCTCAGATAACATGAAATTATACATTAGAGACCCCAAAAATTCTACTAGAAAACTTCTCAAAACAAAAACAAATTCAGGAACATGGCAAGATATGGAACCAACTTGTACAAATCAGTAGCTTTTCTACACAGCAAACATACTTAGAAGGAGATCATTGACATACTCCCATTCATAATATCCTCAAAGAAAATAAAATATGTAGCAATAAACCTAACTGAGGAAGAGAAGGACCTCCGTGATGAAAATTTTTAATGAACTAAGTAATGAAGAAAGATACTAGAAAGTGTAAAAGACAGCCTTTACTTCAGGACTGATACAATTAAATTTGTGAAAATGATCATTTAACCACAATCTATTTACAGACTCAAAGTAATCCCAATCAAAATCACCATATCATTCTTCACAGAAATAGAAAACTATACTAAATCCTATATGGAAGTACAAAAGACCCCAGATAGACAAAAAAATCCTGAATAAAAAAGCAATGCTGGAAGGATTACTATTCCAGATCTTAAAATATATTCAGAGCCAATAAAACCTGAATGGTACTGGAACAAAAACAGATGTGTAGACCAATGGAATAAGAGCAAAGACACAAATATGAACACACAACTTCAGCCAATTAATACTTGACAAAGATGACAAAAACATAAACTGGAGAAAAGAAAGTATCTTCAATAAATGGTGCTGCAGATGCAAAGAAGTGCTTGCTGACAAGAGCCTAATATAGCTGTCTCCTGAGAGGCTTTACCAGAGCCTGACAAATACAGATGTGCATGCTCTTAGCCAATCATTGGACTGAGCATGATGACCCCAATAGAGGAGTTAGGGAAAGGACTGAAGGAACTGAAGGGATTTGCAACCCCATAGAAGTAAATATCAACCACCCATATTCCCCAGAGATCCCAGGGACTAAACCACCGACCAAAGAATACACATGGAGGGACTCATGTCTCCAGCTGCATATATAGCAGAGGATGACGTTGTCTGGCATCAGTGGGAGGAGAGGCCTTTGATCTTGTGAAGGCTCAATGCCCCAGTGTAAGGGAATGCCAGGGCAGTGAGGTGGGAGTGGGTAGGGTGGCATAGCACCCTCATGAAAGCAGGGGGATGGGATGGGGGTTTGCAGAGTGGAAACGGGAAAAAGGAATAACATTTAAAATGTAAAGAAATATAATATTCAATAAAAATGTATCAGAACAGAAACAGACACATTGATTCATGGAATTGAATTGAAGACCCATTAAAAAATCCATATACCAATGGACACTTGATTTTTTTTCATAAAGAAGCCAAAATCATACAATGGAAAAATGAAAACGTCTTTAACAAATGGTACTGGTCTAACTAGATATTTACATGTAGAAGAATGAAAATAAATCCATATTTATCACCCTGCCCCAAACTGAAGTCCAAGTGGATCAAGGACTTCAATATAAATTTGGATACACTAAATCTCAAAGAAGACAAATTGGGAAATGCCCTTTAATATATTAGTACAGGAGACAATTTCCTGAACAGAACAGCAGTGGGTCAGGCTCTAAGATTAACAATTGATAAATAAGACCTCACGAAACTGAAAAGTTTCTGTAAGGCAAAGGATACTGTCAATAGGACAAAAGGGCAGTCTACAGAGTGGGAAAGGTTATTTATCAGCCTTTCATCTGACAGAGGGCTAATATCCAAAATTTATAAAGAACTCAAGAACTGAGTCCATTGAGTTCAAATTGAGACCCCCAACAACCCAAATAACGTAATTAAAAAATGGGCTACAGGCGTCTGTCACTAGGTGCAGACAGATTTGGCTTCCTGGCAACATGTCACAGTTAGTTACAGATGAAACTCCTATGCAAGAAGACTGAGATTTGGAATGCCAAGTTGTGGCTGGAGAACCTGAAGCTGCAAGAAGCATGAGACATGAGCCTGTCACAACCCCAAAATGGAGATGTGCCTAAAGAAAGAGGAAAAGGTGGAAAATCTAAAACGTCTCTGAAGCACTCTGTGACTGTGGGCTCAGCAGAAGCACATAAGGATACATGCATGAGGAGCCGGTAGAAAATGCAAAGTTAAAAAAAATCATCCCTAAAACTTAACACTTTAATCAACAGAGAAGTACCAGCTACTCTGTCTCCTGATTCAGAATCAAAAAACTAAAAAGAAAAAGAAAAAGAGGGAAATGGCAAATAATGCTGGGTTTGATATCTAAAAGCAAAAACTGAAGAAAGCTCTGAGACTTGTGAGGAACCAGAAGATGATATGAAGAAGTCGAATGACAGTGAGGTGCCCAGACTTCCCCTAGGACTGACTGTGCTTTTGAGGACACTTCTTTTGCTTCTTTGTCTAATCTTGTCAGTGAGAACACCCTAAAGGCCATACAGGAAATGGGTTTCAAGCACATGTCAGAGATCCAGCATAAAAGTATCCGGCCACTCCTAGAAGGCAGGGATCTTCTGGAGGCTATAAAAACAGGCAGTGGCAAACCCCTCACTTTCATCATCGCTGTGACTGAGCTCACTGTCAAATTGATGTCATGCCCAGGAATGGAGCAGGCATCCTGATTCTCTCTCCTACCAGAAAACTGGCCATGCAGACCTCTGGTGTTCTTGAGGAACTGATGATGCACCGTATGAGCTGATCGTGGGCGGTAGTAACAGGTCTGCTAAAGTGCAGAAGCTCGTCAATAGGATCAACAACATCGTGGCCACACCAGGCCGGCTCCTAGACCACATGCAGAACACACCGTGGTTTATGTACAAGAATCTACAATGTCTGGTTATTGGTGAAGTTGATTGTACCTTGGATGCTGGGTTTGAAGAAGAATTAAAGCAAATTATTAAACATCTGCCAACACGCATGTTCTTTTCTGCCACACAAACTCAAAAAGTTGAAGACGGCAAGAATTTCTCTGAAAAAAGAACCATTGTATATTGTGTGAAGTTTTTTTTTTTAATTTTATTTTTTATTAGATATTTTCTTTATTTACATTTCAAATTGTATCCCCTTTCCTCATTTCCCCTCTGAAAACCCCCCATCACATTCACCCTCCCCCTGCTCACTAACCTACCCACTCCTGCTTCCCTGTCCTGGCATTCCCCTACACTGGGGCATCAAGCCTTCACAAGACCAAGGACCTCTCCTCTCATTGATGTCCCACAAGGCCATCCTCTGCTACATATGCTGCTGGAGCCATGAGTCCCTCCATGTGTACTCTTTGGTTGGTAGTTTAGTCCCTGGGAGCTCTGGGAGTACTGATTGGTTCATATTGTTGTTCTTCCTATGGGGCTCCAAACCTTTCAGCTCCTTGGGTCCTTTCTCTAGCTCCTCCTTTGGGGACCCTGTGTTCAGTCCAATGAATGGCTGTGAGCATCCACCCACTTCTGTAATTGTCAAGAAATGGCAGTTGTGTGAAGTTTTAGATGTATACTACTGCCTTGTCCAGGAGCTGCTGCTCTACCAACCCCTCCCTGTTTCCTTTTGTTCCACCCGGCTTAGCTCCAGGATAGATAGCAAGCAGCCCAAACCCAGCTTCCCTTTGAATCCTGGATGAAAGATACACAGTCAGCTTACCTTAACTTACCCGCTAAGCACCGCTGGTCGCAAACACCTCCCACCTGGAAAGGTGTGTCCTTACCAATTTATTATCACCATCTCTCCTTCTGCCCTAAACTTGGCGGCTTGCTCCAATTAGCCCCTGACAAACATCTTTGGCAACCTGCCCATAGGCGGAGGCCGCAGGCCCTAGCTGCCCCAAAGGTCTTCCATGGTTGTTGCATCCCTTTCCCTCCAAAGCGTGGCAGAAAAGCCTCCTCTTCTCCCTTGTGTCTGCCTTTTTCTCCTGGAGCCCAGACATTCCACCTGTCCCTTCTGGCCAGCTATGGGCTCCAGGCCTTCTTTACTGACAAATCAGGAACCAGTTAGGGAACTAGACCTTAGTATCAGAACCTCCTCTTACACATCACCTTTTCTGTCAAAAAAACAAAAACAAAAACAAACAAACAAACAAAAAACACAACCAAAAAAAAAAAAAACTCTCTTCTCCCAGATATAAATTGATCAGAGCCATAACAATCATGTAAATTACACAGTATGACATACAAATGACATTCAGTCCATCATATTTGTCAATTAAATGAAATTCTCTACCATCATTCCTAAGAGTTATGATTTAATCCCTAGTAATGTTTTGATTGTAGCCTATAAAGCCACCTGAAAACCATGTTATCCACTCTATAAGCTCTCTCTCTCTCTCTCTCTCTCTCTCTCTCTCTCTCTCTCTCTCTCCCTCTCTCTCTCCCTCTCAATGTTAAACAACTTGAGTTTGACTATGAGACTAAAACTAGTCTTCAACCCCATCAGAAATCTGAGAACGACTTAAACATTACCTGGGTATATCGGAAGCACCGAGACATATCTTCTCAAACAGTTGTAGAGACGGCTAACTGCCTGGGCAGTCCCTCATTCCTCAAGAATGTGGAGCATCTGTCTTCAGCCTTCTGACCAAGGATTATCTATCTTTGTTTAAAACTACAGATGGTGTCTACATGGTAGGCGAGAATCCACTATCATTTTAGGAATTCTCGGATTGATCACACACTCCTAGTGATACAGTCTAGGAAGAGGGGAAAATTGGTTTCTCTAAGAGAGGAGTAAGTCACGTGGTGGCTCCAGTCTGGAAACTTTAAACAAAGAATCTCAGGGAACCCTCAGTTTGCAGATGCTGGAATCCCCTGCTGTGAAATGGAGGAAGGCACAGAGAAAGGTGCTAACTCCAAACAGAAAAAGGACAGAAGGGAGATTGAATGAAGAAATGCTTTAGGAAAGATTTAAAGAAGTCTTGCAGGATTACTCAAATTCTTTGAATGTGGCCTCTACAGGAATTCTGAGTTCAACATTTCTGACATGACAGATTAGAAGCCTAGGAATAGGCTTATACAGTTAGCATAAGGTTTTTAAGGATAGAAAAGATAGAGTGAATGGAAAAAATGCTTAAGGGAAGTTTTGAAGAAGTGTTTCTTTTGAAAACTATGAATTTTAAGTACATTGAATCCTAAAATCCCTTTGTCACCTCTAGATGGGTTGGGCTGAGCATGGTGGCTCCTATCCCAGGTGCTTCTACTTCAGAAGCAAGATGAGTTTCCTTCTTTTTGAACTGTAAACAAAAGTTCCATCCTGGGATAACACCTTTGTCCTTTTGTTCTCAGTAGGGAAAGAATGTTCCACGAAATAAAAGCTCTGTGCACAAATATTCCATGGAAATTCATGTTCTCAGATATAATCTGTTTGAATAGACAGGGGACGAACCTTTTTTAAAGTTTTTGTTGTTATTTAGTTATGTATACTGTGATTGCTTTTTAAAAAAACAGAGACGGAGACTTGGTGTTATTGTTTTATTTGAAGAAAATAAGTTGTTGGCATAAAGTCAATTAACTACGACATAATGAACACAAATATGCCTCTACTTCACTGGACAAAGATTAAAGACAAGCAACAATCTGAAGATGAGAAAGGGGCAGAAGGGGTTAAGATAAAAGATAAAGGTTTTACAGAGACAACACCCTTGGCATTGCTCTGTGGTATAGCAACCAAGTTTCCTGAGGTTAACATAAAGTTTGATGCCTTTTTTTTTATGTGAATCTCTGCTTAAAACAGATGGGTACTTCCCATAGCATAAAAGAGAAGGAAACTTAGCTGCAAAATAGTCTTTGCTTCATCGTCTATCCAAATACACAACCTAGGAAGAGATTTCAGATATTAATAAAAATTTGTCATGTATGAGAAACATGAGCAAATACTGCACAGGGAACTCCTTCCCTCCTCTTCTACATGCAATGACAAGGACAGAGTGGCACACAGAAGCGAGACACTGCTGGTGATGGGAAGGCTGCAGGAACCAGCTTCCCAACTCCCATTCAGTCTCTTAGGCTCTAACATAAAAATAAAAAGATTTGAATGGCTGTGAGCCTCTACATCTGTATTAGTCAGGTATTGTCAGAGCCTCTCAGGAGATAGCTATATTTAGGCTGGCTTGTCCTTCCTTCAGTCTCTGCTCCTAAGTTAATCTCTGCAATTCCTTCCATGGGTATTTGGTTCCCCCTTTTAAGAAGGAATGAAATGTCTACCTTTTGGTCTTCCTTCTTCTTAAGTTTTTTGTGGTTTGTGGGTTGTTCTTTCTGTATTCCAAACTTCTGGGCTACTAACCACTTATCAGAGAATGCACACCATATGTGTTCTTTTGTGTTTGGGTTACCTCATTCAGAATGATACTCTACAGATCCATCCATTTCCCTAAGAATTTCATAAATTCATTGTTTTTAATAGCTGAGTAGTACTCCATTGTGTAGATGTACCACAGTTTCTGTATCCATTCCTCTGTTGAGGGACAGCCATTCATTGAACTGAGTACACGGTCCCCAATGAAGGAGTTAGAGAAAGGATTTATGGAGCTGAAGGGTTTGCAGCCCCTTAGGATGAACAACAATATGAACTAACTAGTACCCTCAGTGCTCCCAGGGACCCAACTAACAACCAAGTGCTATACATAGTGGGACTGATTGTTTTGGCAGCATGTGTATAGTAGAGGATTGCAAATTCGATCATCAATAGGAGGAATGGACCTTGGCCTTGTGAAGGTTTTGTGCCCCAATGTAGGGGAATGCCAGGACCAATAAGTGGGAGATGGTGGAGTAGCAGGCATGGGGAGGGGGGGAGGCAATAGGGGTTTGTTCTTGTTGTTTTTGTTTGTTTATTTGTTTGTTTTTTGGAGGGGAAACTGGGAAAGGACAAATTTACATGTAAATAAAGAAAATATCTAATAAAAAAATTTAAAAAAATAAAAAGATTTTATTTCAGCATGTGAGTACCTCCAGCCAAATCTTCTGTTGGAGGTCACAAAGACCCACTAGTATGCTACGAAACCACAATCTTTTTGTTTCTTAGTATTGGGGCGAGTGTTGGGGCGAGGCAGGAGAGAAGCCCAGAGGACCAAGAGAATGAATGGAAATAAACAGCCTCTGGTGAGGGGAAAGGGAGAGATCTTCTAGAAAGTACCAGAGACCCTGGAGGTGAGAGATTCTCAGGACTCAGTGGGAGGTGACCTTAGCCAAAATGCCCAACACTGGGGAAAGGGCACCAGACGAGCCCACCTGCAGTAGACAGACGGGCTTCACTATTTCCAGCCCCCACTCCAAGTCCTCTCATGTCCCTCCCATACCCTCTCAACTTATGATCCCTTCTTCTTTAATTGTTGTGATACACACACAGGCATTATATATACACATACATATATATAAAATGTATGTGTTTATTTATATACATACTGAGTCCATAGTGAGGGTTACTCACTTAGATCTAGCAGTTCAAGTCAGGTACTAGTGTAGTTGAATGTCTTCTAGAGCTTGAAGGAGAGTAATATTATAGGTGTCTTCAATTTTTACCAGCACACTCTTTAAGCATGATATTCCTGACTTGATTTTCTTCATCAGAGTATATTATTTACTCATTCATATGTATGTTATAATTAAAATATAATTACATTATTTTTCATCTTCCCTTTTCTCTCCTCAACCCATTCCATGTCCCCTCTCTCCAATCTTTCTGCCCCTCTTCACTCTCTCTGATTCACAGTATCTTTTTCTTTGATTATTATTTTTGTTATAGTATACCATAAATATATAGACACAATGTGTCAAGTCCATTTAGTGCTGCTTGCATGTATATGATTTCAGGGCTGACCACTTAGCTGGCTAACCAATTAGGGGTTCATCCCTGGGGAAATCTAATTCTCCCTCTCGGCAGTCATCAGTTGCTGTCAAGAGCTTTTTTGTGGGTGGTGGCTTGTGTGCCCCTTTTGGATCTATGCAGGTCTTTAGCAGGCAATCACAGTTTCTTGTGAGCTCATAACTGCAACAGCCCTGTCATGTCTAGAATCCTCTATTTTGCCTCAGTTCTCAGAGACTTCTGGCTCTTACAGTTTCCTCCTATTGCTTTCACAATGTTTTTTGAGCTGTGGTGTGATGAGGTGTGATATAGGTGTTCCATTTATGACTGAATGCCCCAGAGATGTTCTTCTTTTCTGCACTTTGACCAATTGTGAGTCTCCCTAGTAATCACCACCATCCACTGAACAAAGATGGGGAAAGGGTAACAGAATAGATGTGATATGTGTCAGAGTGTAAGCAATTGCTGGAGAAGAGGGCTAAGTGGAGGGTCAGGGAATTGGA
Organism: Montemys delectorum; assembly: GCA_019843815.1. Classification (NCBI taxonomy): domain Eukaryota; kingdom Metazoa; phylum Chordata; class Mammalia; order Rodentia; family Muridae; genus Montemys; species Montemys delectorum. The sequence continues at coordinate 24,095 of JADRCD010225622.1, read as the reverse complement.
AAGAGAATGGAGAAAAAATAAATCAGGATATGTATGAAAGTGCCACAACAAAGCCCATTGCTTTGTATGCTAATTTTTAAAATGCATAAATAAACTTTTAAGAAATATGTCTCAGTCAGAGCATTGGTTGTTTTACCTGTGAACTACCAATTATGACTACAGGTCGGTGAGCTCAGCTGTATTCTTAGTCATTCCCTGAAGAGAGGCATGAGGCACAGAGGGATTTTCCTGTGTATTTCTGTGGTTTTCAGATGTACAAATGAAGATGAGATTCTCAAGAAGAAAGCTCACGATATGATGTGCGAGAACCCCACCCCTAATCTTTACTATTTTGCTACACTTCAAACCTTATAACTTAGATTATTTTCTCTAACATCACGGGTAAATGGGAAGTAGTTAGTACATGGGTGCAATATTTCTAACTTAATTTTGTTCTGCAACCAAAAATGAAACACATTTAATGCATATCTAATAAATATGCATAGTTATATATTAACATACATGGCACCAGACAGGAGTTTAATTGGAGTTCTATCATTCTGGTTAGAAAAGAGAGAGAGATAAAAATAGGTTGAATCTTATCTACATGTGCTGAAATACACCCACTTGGACAGAGGCAAATGTTGACTTTGCTATTCCATGCTACATTTTTTTTTTTTTTTGGAATACAAAAGAAGTATGACAAAAAGGAGAAGCAAAATTCATGTTTCTGTACTTATCAAAGGAAAAAAAATCTCCAAATTTGTTATTTAAAAAAAAAAACCCTAAAGTTGGACAGAGTGTGAGACAAAGTAGCAGAAATGTATAAGTGAATTTTGTGTGAAAAATATCCTGTGATTTAAACCATTTCATCTGTTTACTTTAAACATCTTCTCTGCTTATTTAAAACACTTTTAGAGACACATCTGTCTCAACACCTGGAATAACTGGGACCAGTGGGACCCAGGCATGCAAGAACTCAGCCAGTCCAGTGGCACAGGTTCCTTCCGGTCTGTCTGGGCTGATGCCCTGAGCAGACCTTGGACGCAAACTCTGCAATGAGTCCCATAGTACCCAGAGGAAACTCTACTACCAGGCACTCTAATGGTCCAGGATTACATGATCCCAGAATCACAGGATCACAGAGACAGCTTGACTCTGAGGAGTTCTGATACAACCAGGATCACAGGAAGGACAGGCCCCAGTCAGATTTAGGTAGGACAGGTAGGACTAGAGATAACCAGATGGCAGGAGACAAGCATAAGAAAATAAGCAACATAAACCAAGGTTAGTTCACATCATCAGAACCCAATTCTCCCACCATAGCAAGTCCTGGACACACCATCACACCAGAAAAGCAAAATTCAGATCTAAAATCACTTCTCATGATGATGATAGAGGACTTTAAGAAGGACATAAATAACTCCCTCAAAGAAATACAGGAGAACACAGGTAAACAGCTAGAAGCCCTTAAAGAGGAAATACAAAAATCCCTTAAAGAACTACAGGAAAACACAATCAAACAGGTGAAGGAAATGAACAAAACCACCCAGGATCTAAAAATAGAAATAGAAACAATAAAGAACTAACAAAGGGAGACAACCCCAGAGTTAGAAAACCTAGGAAAGAGATCAGGAGTCATAGATGCAAGAATCACCAACAGAATACAAGAGATAGAAGAGAGAATCTCAGGGACAGAAGACACCATAGACAACATTGACACAACAGTCAAAGAAAATGCAAAAAGCAAAAAGCTCCTAACCCAAAACATCCAGGAAATCCAGGACACAATGAGAAGACCAAACCTAAGGATAATAGATATAGAAGAAGAGAGAAGACTCCTAACTTAAAAGGCCAATAAATATCTTTAACAAAATTATAGACAAAAACTTCCCTAACCTGAAGAAAGAGATGCCCATGAACACACAAGAAACCTACAGAACTCCAAATAGACTGGACCAGAAAAGAAATTCCTCCTGTCACATAATAATAAAAACACCAAATGCATTAAACAAAGAAAGAATTTTAAAAGCAGCAAGGGAAAAAGGTCAAGTAACCTATAAAGGCAGGCCTATCAGAATTACACCAGACTTCTCACCAGAGACTATGAAAACTAGAAGATCCTGGGCAGATGTCATACAGATCCTAAGAGAACACAAATGCCAGTCCAGGCTACTACACCCAGCAAAACTCTGAATTACCATAGATGGAGAAAACAAGGTATTCCATGACAAAGCCAAATTTACATAATATCTTTCCACAAATCCATCCCTACAAAGGATAGTAGATGGAAAACACCAACATAAGGAGCAAAACTACACCCCAGAAGAAGCAAGAAAGTAATCTTTCAACAAATCCACACAAGCCTAATTCCACCTCTAACAACAAAAACCACAGGAAGTAACAATTACTTTTTATTAATATCTCTTAGTATGAAAATTAATATTACCAACATATCCTAATCAATTTAAATTCAAAAGTATGAGGAATTAGAATTTTTTGGCTATCATCCTGTGGTCTCTCTAATTTGGTATTTGGAGAAATAGGTCCAATACTGTACAATCTGTATACAGTTTCTGTTTGTACATGACAGTGTCTTGTTGTGTACCACATAACGGTCTTGAAATCATGTTTCTCTTATCTCAGCCTCTCTATTACTAGGATTGCTTATTTGATGTTTTTACACTATACTATGGTTTTCAGAACAGCTTACATATTTCAAAATTATTTATACAGCCAAAAGAAATCTAGACAATTAAGTTGGGAGGTAGCTTGTAAGACGACAACAAAGAGTGAGACTGAATGCTTTGCTTGGTGTTTGTGACTATTGTTATTAATTTTGAAGAAGAGGGCTCTATAAGTTACTCTTTCTCCAAGATGAATGCTTTTCAAAATCTTCACAGCCAATGAACCAGATTCTTACCCTCAGCTAATGTCTGTGTCACCCTCCAAGCAGAACCATTGTTCATTGAAACAGTTGGTGAATGACTTCATGGATAGACCATCTTAATACACATATCGTTTCTTAAATGAATGTAACCTGTTCTCTGTGGGCTGAGAATAAAGTCACTCACTCAAGTCAAATAGCTTTGACCATAGCAGGAAATCTGTATCCAAAAGTAGTGCCTACAATTCATTCCTTGACGCAGTAGAACTGTCAACTCTCAGCTTAGCTACTAGGGAGGTAAAATTCTTTGGTGATGTGAGGGTCATTGAAGTACAGCCTTATTACAGTGAAATCCAATGTCTAAAAATTGTTCTTATTTTGGGTTTGTACCACAGTAAGAGCCAAGATTTTAAGCTCTACTAAAAACAAAACAAACAAACAAAAAGACTTTATCTATTTATGTTCATTTAAAAAACTAGTAGTGATGTATTATCTTAAAATATACAGTTAATATGTTTGGAGTTATTTAAAATTTATATTGAGAAAAACATATGTATTTTCAGTATTGCTGCAGACAAGCATCTACGTAAGACTATTCAATTGATTGTTGTTTTATATCAAAAAACTTTTATAATGCTCGCTTTTATTGTTACAATATTTTATAAATTTTAAAGAACATGACAAAATAAAAAAACAAAAGGTACCACGTAGTGGTGGCACACACCTTTAATCCCAGCACTTGGGAGGCAGAGGCAGGTGGATTTCTGAGTTCGAGGCCAGCCTGGTCTACAGAGTGAGTTCCAGGACAGACAGGGTTACACAGGGAAACCCTGTCTCAAAAAAAAAAAAAAAAAAAAAAAAAAAAAGGTATTGCAAGTATTGAAGGGAGTGTCTCTGGAAGGTGTTGGGGAGAAGGGAAAGGAGAATGTGATGTAATTCTATTTATTTAAAATATGTTTTTAAATGTTAACAAATTCAGATAAATTAAAATTATGTATCTTTTTCATCATAATGCAATAAAACTTAAATAAAAAACACTTTTAGAATGTTCTAAGGATGAATAAGAACGTGTTCAAGTGTTATTTAGTCAGTAAATGGTTGGTTTATTTATTACATTCTGATACTTTTAGGGAGAGCCAGTGGAATAATCTACTACCTTCCTGGTGAAACATGAGAATGTCATTTCAAACACACACACACACACACACACACACAAAACGTGAATGTGCACATGCACAGGTATGTACACACACTCATGGATGCATACATAGACATCAGAGTTGGATTCTTGTGTTTTCCCATGTATGATTCTTGAAAAATAATCAGTGCATATTTTCTGGAACATTTTTCTCTTGGTGTCCTGGTGGCATCAATCCACTTTGAAGTGATGCAGGATATGCTGTCTCTGCCTTGGTAGGATTTGATGGCATAATTATCACAACCTGTAAAGTTAATCAAATATTGCTGCATCATTCACAGATCCTAAGGGGTTCCTTCTCTTATCCACATATTATCACTATTACCAACGTTCACCCTGTCACTACAAGCATAAATCTGCTTTTGTGCTGAGAGCTTGGTCTTGGGGTATCCAGAGACAATACATATCCTTTCAGTAAATACTAAGTTCTAAAGAGTATGAAGGAATTTGTCTGTCTCCAAATGCTTCATCACTCAATAAAAATCACAAAAACTTCAATAATACCCAACAAACTGAAAACTCTAGGGCCTTAAATTGCAAATCCATTATAAGTTTTGCTATGATTTAGTCTAATATTCTTCTTTAGGTTGAGCCTGTGGGCATATAAATGTGGTGTTTCCTGGAAGCACCCAGAAAGGGAGGAAAGGATATAGATGAGTACCCAGTGATCTCATCATTTTCTTATCAGTTGATTATTGGCTGTGAGTCCTGTCCATCCCTGGGCTTGAGGACAATAAGACTATTGAGCAGCTCTGAGGCTTTACTAGCCTCTAACTTGTTCTAGAGTCCTCAATACTTAAAAAACACAATAGTCATACTCTTGTTCTTGCCCATTTCTCTGTCTCTTCTCCCATTTCCCACTTTGTGAGATCATCTTTCTCATCGGCAGCCAGAAGGATCTGCTAAAAGTCTTAGGGTAAGAAAGTACCCAGGTGGGAAGCCAATGACAGAGAAGTCTTGTCCCTAATGTTTCTTCAGTAGCCAGGGAAGGCTGCTATGATTTAAAAAAAAAAGTAGAATAAACTTGGCACTCTTTATGGAGTTCTAAGATGTAAATTGTTCTCTGGTCTGGACTCTAAGAGGACATCACTTGAAATAGTAAGTAATGGTAAACTGTACTATTTTGATTATAATAAAAACAAAAGTACTACATGGCTCTCAGTGACCCTCTTCTTATTTCCCCCCCTTGACTATGAATGAAACCTGTGAATAGAACTGGATATCATTCCTGTGAGTAAGCCACAGTTGACTTTGAATCAATTGTATGAAACTGAAAGGACTCAGGACATGGGTTCCTTTGGTGACTTCAAAGAAGCACACTGTCATAATATACATAATACTACAGAGGACATGAATTTTGCTACATGACTAGATAAGAGTATCTGAAGCTTCGGAGAATCCCACAGATCATCCAACTGCATAAACACAATCTTGTGAGTCTCTGAAAAGAAAACTCAGGTGAACAATGAGCTATGCCCATCCTCTTTACCCTTTGGAACAGAGAGAGGGTTCGTGAGAATTAGTTTAAGTTTCTTTGTTTGTGTGATTAATTTCAGAGTGACAGAAAACATGAAGAGACAGATTCAAATTAGAGTGAAAACTTACCCCACCAGGGTTACAACACATCACCCTGCATCCAAAGGCAGAGAGGGTTACTCCTATGCAGAATTCCAGCACACTTAAAACGACTACCACAATATCCAGACCCTGTCAACAGTTCATAACACAGGCATGTGAGGAGTGAGAATTACATGATCTAAACATTTCTACACTGAAAGGGTGGAGGCATGGCCCAACAGCCTAGGAACATGGCTCCTGGCACAACCTTATCCTTAGCCAGCCCTTGGCTTTCTAAGTGGCTCATATTCTGTCACTTCTTAAAGTATATGTATTAGTTTAAACCCTATGAAATTGTGACCTTTCTAGGACACTTGTAGCTTATTCTTGCTACTTTCATGTGGTACAGTTCAGTTGTTTCACACAGTAAGATCTCTACCTGCTCTTTCTTACCAAGAACTCACTTTATCTGAACTTTTTGTTTATAATCACATGCTTCATAATGGAATGCATTCAATTTCCAAATGCAGACATTGGACAAGAAGAATTCTTGGAACAAGAAGAATAGCTAGGCAAGCTTAATCTTGAGAGTTGTGGGTTAAAATGAGAGACTCTACCTTAAAGTAGAGAGCAATCAAGAAAGACGTTGGCCAAATGGATGGAACTAGAAAATATCATCCTGAGTGAGGTAACCCAATCACAAACGAACACACATGGTACCCACTCACTGATAAGTGGATATTAGCCTAGAAGTTCCAGATACTCAAGATAGAATTCACAGACCACATGAAACTCAAGAAAAAGAAAGACCAAAGTATGGATACTTCAGTCCTTCTTAGAAAGGAGATCAAAATACCCATGGGAGGAGATGCAGAGACAAAGTGTGGAACAGAAACTAAAGGAAAGGCCATCCAGTGACTGTCCCACCTGGAGATCCATCCCATATACAGTTACCAAACCCAGACACTATTGTGGATGTCAACAAGTGCTTGCTGACAGGAGCCTGATATAGCTGTCTCCTGAGAGGCTCTGCCAGTGCCTGACAAATACAGAAGTGGATGCTCACAGTCATCCATTGGAATAAGCACAGGGTCCCCAATGAAGGAGCTGGAGAAAGGACCCAAGGATCTGAAGGTGTTTGCAGCCCCATAGGAGGAACAATAATGTGAACCAACCAGTACCTCCAGAGCTCCCAGGGACTAAACCACCAACCAAAGAGAACACATAGAGGGACTCATGGCTCCAGCCTCACATGTAGCAGAGGATGGCCTTGTAGGACATCAATGAGAAGAGAGGCCCTTGGTCCTATGAAGGATCTATGCCCCAGTATAGGGGAATGCCAGGACAGGGAAGCAGGAGTGAGTGGGTTAGTGAACAGGGGGAGGGGGAATGGGATAGAGGGGTTTTTGGAGGAGAAATGAGGAAAGGCAATAATATTTGAAATGTAAATAAAGAAAATATCTAATAAAAATTATTTTTAAAAAAAGTCTCTCTGGGGGACGGGGGAGGGAACAGGGTTTGTTCTTCTTGTTGTTTTTTTGTTTTGTTTTGTTTTGTTTTTTTGGAGGGGAAACTAGGAAAGGAGAAATCATGACATGTAAATAAAGAAAATATTTAATAAAATAAAAAATAAAAACAAAAAACAAAACAAACAGTCTTTCTGAATAAGTGGGGTGTGGGAATATATGGAATGGTTTGGAAGGGGGCAGGAGAGATGATGTAATTATAGTATAATCACAAAAAAATAAAGAAAAAGAAAAAAAGAAAGACATTGACCTACACACACACACACACACACACACACACACACACACACACGAGAGAGACAGAAACATACACATACATGCATGTATTGGCACAGACACTCAAGAGAACATGCACACATATTTTCATGCACACCACACACAAACAAAACATGCAACAAAAAACGTGTGTGCATCAAGATTGTAGAATGACACCACTGGTGCCCAGGTAAGAACTTTAAGCTTAATGAGGCCCTTCCCTATGGAGGTCCTCTGGCAAAAGATGAAGCAGTACAGATATAAAACAAGACTTACACAATTCAGAAGACTTTATGACCTCAACAAGAAGGTGGCTGGTTGAGATGAACAAAAAAAAGCATCTGCAGAGCTTACAGCAAAGCATGGCTGCTGTAAGCATGAATTACTGTGTGAGTTCACAGGCCCCATGGCCAAGAAAGCCATCCTACACAGCTGTAAATCCCAGAGCTGTGTTCCTATCGTTGCACCCTGGATGTCTACCAGGTAACAAACAGATTACCTGGTAGACAAGCTAGATTCTTAATCAGAATGAATACATAGAATAGGTGAGTTATAGGCAGGAAATTCCAGAATGTATCTTTGCCGGCTTTGGAAAACTGTTCTATACACTAAACATGTGAGTGGCTGGAGATTGAATGGCTTACTATAAAGATTTTTTAAATGTTCTAAGAGGTAATTAGTTGTCAGTGTCCCTTAGACAATTGTTTTGGTGTAACTAAATAGGGTTCAAGACTTTAATTTTTTTGGGGGGGTTGTTTTTTTGTTTTTTGTTTTTGTTTTTGTTTTTGTTTTTGTTTTTCTTTGAGACAGGGTCTCTCTGTGTAGCCCTGGCTGTCCTGGAATTCACTCTGTAGACCAGGCTGGGCTCGAACTCAGAAATCTGCCTGTCTCTGCCTTCCAAGTGCTGGGATTAAAGGCCACCACTGCCTAGCCAAGACTTTAACTTAAAGTAAAATAAGAACAATGCATTTTATTCTGCATAAGGAATAAGGATGTTGATTCCCTATATTTACCTGAACTTTTCTCTCTTTTGATCTCATTGTACACAGGAGTGTGAATGTGAGATGTGACTCTCATTCCTAAATCAAAGATTAATCTATTTCTTGATGGTTTCTGACTTCTCAAGGTGTTACTCCTGGTTTTCTCTGAGTCAGTTTGCCCAGTGTGCTTCAACCATAACTCCATGAAAACAGAAACTACATACCACTAAAATGGACAAGGTCATGTGACAGCCTTCTGATGAACTTCTATATGTACAGTAATATACATGGAAAGAATAAATGCCAGGGCTCAGTGAGCTGATTATGATCCCCGAGAAGGCAAACACGGAGCTGGTAATGTTCAAGCCTAGGCCGCTTCGAACCTAGAAAAGAATAAAATTGATTAAACTAATATCCACAAGTCTATCTCTACATATCAGTTTAAACTCTTCAGTTCTTTCCTTACATATTTTATGCTCATCATTTTGATTAATCCAAAGGTTTCCTATTTATCTCTACCATTATTTCCAATTTAAATCTCTTGTTAAAATAAAAATGTGAATGTCATTTCTACAATTAAATCTTTCAGATTATCCCTACAGACACATGAAGCTGAAGTGAAAATTTTGAGGCTTTTTGGAGACTCGGTTGTGCCATGTGATTTTTTTTTAAACTGTCATATGAGAGGATGTTTTTGATGAAGCAGACACATGAAAGGATGCTTTGGTGAGAACAGACGTGGTGGTTTTTTTTTTTTTTTGAAAGCTATAATAAAAAGGGGGCATATGAGGTTCTACTAGAGTGGATGCTTGAAAGAACACATGATGTTTGAAAAGGGTTTTGTTTGAAATATAACCCAACAGACAGCGGACAATACTGTGTTGTATTGGTTTGCCTTGTTATTTTTGTTGATTATCATTTGTTGTTACTTTAAAAAATATATAAGCTTACATGAAACATAATCAAAATTTCTCCTAAAGGGGATTTCAAAATGACTGTACTTTAGAAATAAGTATATTTATTTAATTTTTGATGTATGTTCCTGTAGAGCTCAAAGAATTGTTGGAGTTAGCACTCTGCTCCCATCATGCTGGAGGTAGGATGTCTTCTTTTTATTTCTGAAGCTGCACAGCCCAGTTAGCCACCTACTTGTCCTGAGGATCCGACTCGGGTTGTTATGGCAATCACCTTTACCTCTGAGCCATCTTTCTGGGCTGTCTATTATATATTTGCTGCAGATCTCTGTGTGTCAGTCTCTTACCAGTCTCTGCTACAAGATTCTCTGACCTCTTCTGCTTGGATAAATGCCCTGGCCTCTCAGGTCTCTGCACATTTTGCATATTTCCTTCTCTGCTGTTTATTCCTTTCTTCAATTCTCTTCTAGTACTGGAAGTATATCCGCTTTAAGTAGAGGCTCACAGCCATCCATTGGACTGAGCACAGAGTCACCAATGAAGGAGTTAGAGAAAGGACCCAAGGAGCTGAAGGGGTTTGCAGCCCCTTAGAAAGAACAATATGAACTAACTAGTAATCCCAGAGCTCCCAGGGACTAAACCACCAACCAAAGAGTACTCATGGTGGGACTAATGGCTCCAGCAACATATGTAGCAGAGGATGGCCAAGTCAGTCATCAATGGGAGGAGAGGCCCTTGGCCCTGTGAAGGCTCTATGCCCCTGTGTAGGGGAATGCCAGGGCCAGGAAGCAGGAGAGGGTGGGTTGGGAAGCAGGGGGAAGGGGGAGGAAACAGAGGGTTTTTTGTTTTGTTTTGTTTTGTTTTTTTGGAGAGAAAACCAGGAAAGGGGATATCATTCGAAATGTAAATAAAGAAAATATCTAATTAAAAAGAAAACTTTGCAGTAAAGTGTAGGGGTTGGGTGAGGGTGTGGCATGGTAGGTAGAGAGTAATAGTCACAGATTGCAACAAGCTAGGGGCAAAGATTTAGAAATGTGCTAATTGCACTCTAGAGTTCAATGTCTCTCTTTTGAGTAAGGATAATGCAAATGTGGTCCTAACTACTGTCAAGTTTATTGAGATTTTGGTTTTTGGTTTTTGGGTTTTTTTTTTTTTTTTTTTTTTTTTTTTTTTTTTTTTTTTTTTTGACTTTGTGACAGATATCCTAGTATGTTATATTTTAAATTTGTCTCTTCCTGAGAAATAACTCATTGTGAACTTCTTTTATTGAATATTCAAAGCCTGGATACAGTGAGAATATACACTCTGATCAATCAGCCAATAAATAGTAGGTCAATCAAATGTTTAGTGCCATGATCATGGGCGTGATCAGTAAACTTCATCGTAGATTTGATTCACATAACCATTCTTGACTTTTCTTCTGAATCCTCTACATCTGATTCTCTCTGAAAATTGTTGTGACACAATATCCAACCTCGTGTCAGGACTTAGCCACTTTTTTGGCTGAAAGTTTCAACAGGAAGATTCTTCTAGATGAAATATAAAGTCATCCCTTGTTTCTTAGATGTTAAGAAATATTGTTTTTTCACATCCTGGCAGGACAGATACTTTGATTAGAGCCCTGCTGTTTTGATATCAAAATAACATAAAAAACCAACTCACCAAACCTTTTGTAGTTCTTCTTGCTGCTGCAATTGAAAATGATCCTGAAATAATAAACTAGAAATAAGAGGGAAAATCCAGGTTAAAATTTTATATATATACATACATATGTATATATATACATACATATATATATATATACACATATATATGTACACATATATATGAAATTGGAAATTACAACATATTGAAACCTACTCCTAAATTTGATATGTAGGTGAAACAGACTATCTTAAAAGAACTACAAAAGAAAGAGAAGTTTCTTCGCTTTCCTAGAAAACATAAGAATTCTATCAGACAGATCTCTGGTATAATTCATCAATATTTTCAATTCTTTGACAATTTCATTCATATATATATATATATTGAATGATGGTCATTTTACCTCCCCACTCCATTATCCTTTATCATTCTTCTGCTCCCACTGAAGTTCTTTGTCCTAATAATTTTAAATATCAACACACACACACACACACACACACACACACACACACACACATGTAATACTAGTAAAACAGTTTGAGAGCCCTGAGACATAAATTTCTAAATTTCTAAAAGTGAGTACTATGTATGTGGCAGCAAAGTTTAAGGATTAACTAAAACAAAGAAAGAGATTAAATGTTATTATCATTTAAAATAGCTATTATAATCCACTTGGCCTCTTAAATCACCTGGTCAAAGGAAAATCTCTCAGGAGTTTGGACTTATTTTAAACCATGCTTAAGAAATAGAAGTAATTATCCTTTTGATAATATCCTGTGCTTTTCCTTCCCAGAATTCTAGCCCTCCAGGTGGCCACCATGTAGTTCAAATAGTCTGTCCACTTTTCCAAGTCCTTGCTTAGAAAACACTTCTGTTTTTAGTTCTTTGTCTCCTTTGTGCATGCTGGCCAGAGTTGAAATATGGTTTTTATTTAGTACTTTGGCCTTCCTTGTTTTTTCCCTAAAATCTCTCTCCCACTGTATGGCTGTTTGGCATTGCATGGCTGCCACCCATGCCAACTTCACTTAGGTAGTAAGGATTCTTATTCCTCCTCCATTCTCTCATCACTACTGGGATCCTCAAAGTGCCTGTCCTAGGATTTTACTTCTGACCTGATAAAATTGTTCTTGAGTTTAAAAAAAAAAACAAGATAAAACAACTACTAAATGGTATAAAGAAAAGATGGCAGAGGGAAAAATTAACTATTTCAGAGATAATGTGTAGTATATTTTGGGGTTCCTTGGGTTCTTTCAGGTAGGAAAGTGTTTTCACTTTACCTGAAATGGCTAGTGTCAGCACATTTGGACTCACCTGCTCCACAGGTCTCCTATATAGGTTTCTATAGTAGCTTTTGTATGCTAAGTATTAAATGAAAATAAACAAAAGCAAGATAGTGGATACTTTTGATGATGTATCATGCAACATAATTATTTGGGAAAGATGTTTGGATGTAATGGTCAAAATAATAATTATTTAGTATTAATATAATTTATAGTGCCAACATATAAAACTGTCACTTAAAACTAGTGACTAAGGCACAGAATATTCAATTCATCTTGTTCATTCTCCTATGAGTTTCATAGAAGGACAAAGGGTAAAGTACAGATGGGACTCACAACTGGTATGAGTTAATGATAGTAAATGCTTCACCTTTGTTAATAATTGGTTTGAAAAATATAAAGAGAACACATCTGAGAAATGAGATACCTTAACAAGTCAGGTTGTTCTACTAGCAACACTTATGGAGTAGTTTGCTCCACTAAATTAAACAACATCAGAAATGATAAGTCACTGGCCATCATCTTATGAAGGAATTAATGTTGACAATGTCCAATTTACTCCGATCTGAGTTTATGGTTACATAGTACTACAATATATCTTCATTGATACATATTAAAATTTTAAACTACCTGTAGTATTTACACTATCATTGCTGTGTTATATATGAGTCAAAGACATTTTGAGGACATTTTTTTTCTCAAAGTTGTAGTAATACTTGATAGGAGAGATTCCATAGGATATTGGCCAGGGAGCCCCAGAAGCTTCCTGGATACACACCAAAATTAAATAATAAGAGCCTATTGTTGAAGATACCAAGAGAAAATCCATACTGAGTAAGTCAAGTGGGAGAGGAGTTTGAGCCAGAATAACTGAGTTGAACCAGTTCAGAAAGAACTAAAAGTCCCTTCCGGCTGGCGCCAGCTGCTGGGACAGACTTCCAGCTAGTCCACTCCCCTGAAGACTTCACAGTCTACAGACATCCCAGGAGATCTGCTGCACACAGGGCAACTGGTAAGAACCCTCCTGAAGTTCCACAGCTGCAGCTGGGAGCCCATCCCACAGTCAAAAACTCTGACCCATAATTATTTCTGTCTGAAAGAACTGCAGGGTCAAAAATGGAGAAGAGCCTGAGGAAAAGGTCCAGCAACAGGTCCAAGGTGAGATCCTGCTCAGGGGAAAGCCCCAAGGTCTGACACTACTACTGAGGCTATAGAGCACTCACAAAAGGGGGCCTATCATGACTGCCCTCTGAAAGACCTAACAAGCAGCTGAAAGAGTCAGATGCAGATATATTCACCCAACCAGTGGACAGAAGCTGCTGACCTCTGTGACTGAATTAGGGAAAGGCTGGAAGAAGCTGAGGAGGAGGGTTACCCTGTAGGAGGACCAGCAGCCTCAACTAACCTGGACCCTTGAGATCTTTCAGACACTGGACCACCAACCAGGCAACATACACATATACATATATGTATATATACATATGTACGTATATATGTATATATCATATGTGAGGCCCCCCCAACACATATACAGCAGAGGACTGCCAGGTCATAGAAGATGCACCTAACCTTCAAGAGACTGGAGACCCCAGGGAGTGGGGATGTCTGGGGGCTGTGGATGGGGGGGATGGGGATATCCTCATGGAGACAGTGTAAGGGAGGAGGTATAGGATGTGGAACAGTCAGAGGGTAGACCAGGAGGCAGATAAAATCTGGAGTGTAAAAAAAAGATTAAAAAATAATACTAATACCCAGAAGATGCTCCAACATGTAATAAGGACGCATGCTCCACTATGTTCATAGCAGCCTTATTTATAATAGCCAGAAACTGGAAACAACCTCGATGTCCCTCAGCAGAGGAATGGATACAGAAAATGTGGAACATCTACACAATGGAGTACTATACAGCTATTAAAAGCAATGAATTTATGAAATTCTTGGGGAAATGGATGGACCTGGAGAATATCATCCTGAGTGAGGTATCCCAATCACAAAAGAACACATATGGTATGCATTCTCTAGTAAGTGGATATTAGCCCAGAAGATCAGAATACACAAAGTAAAATCTACAAACTACAAGAAACTCAAGAAGAAGTAAGACCAAAGTGTGGATACTTCATTCCTTCTTAAAAGGGGGAACAAAATACCCATGGAAGGAGTTGTAGAGACTAACTATGGAGCAGAGACTGAAGGAAGGACAATTCAGAGACTGCTCCATCTGGGAATCCTTCCCATATTCAATCATCAAATCTAGACACTATTGTGGATGCCAGCAAGTGCTGACTGACAGGAGCCTGATATAGCTGTCTCCGGAGAGGCTCTGACAGTACCCGACTAATACAGAAGTAGAGGCTCACAGCCATCCATTGGACTGAGTACAGGGTCCCCAGTGAAGGAGCTAGAGAAAGGACCCAAGGATATAAAGGGCTTGCAGCCCCTTAGGACAAACAACAATATGAACTAACTAGTACCCTCAGAGCTCCCAGGGACTAAACCACCAACCAAAGAGTACACATGGTGGGACTAATTGCTCCAGCAGCATATGTAGCAGAGGATGGCCAAATTGACCATCAATGGGAGGAGAGGCCCTTGGCCCTGTGAAGGTTCTATGTCCCAGTGTAGGGAAATGCCAGGGCCAGTAAGCAGGAAGGGGTGGGGTGGTGAGCAGGGGGAGGGGGGAGGGAACAGGGTTTGTTTTAGTGTTTGTTTGTTTGTTTATTTTATTTTATTTTATTTTATTTTTGGAGGGGAACCTGGAAAAGGAGATATTGTAAATAAAGAAATCATCTAATATAAATAAATAAATAAATAAATAAATAAAAATAAAAATAATGATAATAAAGCTCGGTAGCCCAGGCTGGCCTGAAACTAATAACAGTATTAGTTCTCAAGTGCTGTGAGCCACTAAAAGCATCTTTAACATTTTTTTCAAATTCTTTGGTAATTTCATACACTAATAAAATGTGCTAAGATTGTATCCACCCTTTTCCAACTCCTCCTTGGCTCCCCATGTCTATCAAGTAAGCTATATTGATTTTTTTTTAAAAGACATTTTAGGTTCACAGAAAAATTGAGCATAAAATACTGGTTTCCTTTTTGGGGAGAAAGTGTTACCACACTTGTACAACCTCCCCTACTTTTACATCATATGCTGCAGTGATGCATTTTGACAATAAATGTCACTGATATGTCATTATTACCCAACCCACAGAGTTTACATTAGGCTCCATGCTTGGTATTGCACGTTCTACAGATTTTGAAGGGTATATGATAACCTGAATCTTCCACTAGAGCAGACAGAATAGTTTCTCTACTCTAAAACTCTTCACTGTTTTGACTGTCTAGCTACAGCCACTCCACTGATACCAGAATCCAGATGCTCTCTTGGAATGCCCCAGGCCTTCAGTACCAGGCTACGACTTCTGAGACAGCCAGCCCAACAGCTGGGCAGCTACCAGATTCTCACCCTCTCCAGTGTGAAGACAGACACTGTTGGACTACCCAAACTATATCATAGAAACCAATCTAATGTCCTTTTAATGTGTATCCATTCTCTTGGTTGTGTTTCTTCTGTTTCGGTATAGAAGACTATTACTTGATTTGCTCTCTGACTTCACTCTTTTAACTGATCCAAAATACGTTGTTGATGTTTTCATTTGTTCAAGCTTTAGTTTTTTTCTTTTCTTTTGTTTGTTTTGTTTTGTTTTTGTTTTAAAGCATTATTATTAAAAGACAGAGAGAGAGAGAGAGAGAGTAGAGAAGCAGAGGCCGGTTATGGTCACGTGGAGGGGGAGAAGGAGATGGGGAGAGAGGGGAAGCAAGAGGGCAAGAGCAAGAGAGAAAGAGAGCCAAGCTTTACTTATTTAGTGATTTTTTTTTCATTTATTCATCATTCGACCTGTTATAATAAACTGGTAACTTCCAAGGTATGTCCAAGCTGAAATGGAAACTGGGAGGCTTTTCATACTGATCTTTTGTTGCTTATGAGGCATCCAAATGGATCTAGCCCTCTAAGATACCAAAGGAGCCTCATATGGCTTCCAATAAAGATACCAGTCAGACAAAGAAAGAAAGAACTAGAAAGGGTGGGTTTATTCAGCATAAGTCTCAAAAGCTGAAAACTTTGTAGGCTTAGATTAGATTGTATGGAGGCTGGAAGTTTCTAGGACTAGGCCTAGGTTAGTAGACAGAGACAGTAAACCTCCCAGACAACAGTAAAATAGAAGTTGCCTTTACACCTGAGGAACAGATACATTGATGAATCAGGGAAAGATTTGAATGAGACAGAGTGAGGATATGCCCAAGATGAGTGAGTGAGAGAGAGAGAGAGAGAGAGAGAGAGAGAGAGAGAGAGAGAAAGCAGCACAGACAGACAGTTGGACAGACAGTACAGTGGAGAACAGTATAGGAATACACAAACAGTACAGTGGAGGAGAGTACAGTACAAGAATACAGTAGGGTTTGTAGAGACCGTAGAGTAGAGTTTGGTAATACTGTACAGTTTGGTGCAGTCCAGTTGAGTGCAATTTAGTTCAGGAAGTTCAGTTTGTGAAGTTTAGAGACAATTTTTCCAATCAGAGCAATTTAGTGAGAAGTAGAAAGAAGCCAGTTTGAATAAATCAGCTTGGAGAGGAGATTTTAGCCAGAACAGCTGAGCTGAACCATCCAGCCAATGTTCAGAAAGAACTAGAAAGGGTGAGGTATTCAGCAGTAAGTCTCGAAGGCTGAAAATATTTTAGGTCTAGGTTAGCAGATGGAAGCTGGAGGCTGAAGCCTTCAGGATCTGGGCTTGCAGAACATTAGATTTTACAGAGGCTAGAAGCTTTAGGTATAGGCATAGGGATAGCTAGAGTGGAGAAATGCTCTGGGCTCACCCCAAGCTGTGTATTCCTATAGCTTGGGTACTGCTCTCATCTCATCCCTTCCTCAGAGGAAATAAAAACAACATTTACAAGCGGGAAGATAAAAGCACAGTAGACTATATACAAATATTTTATAACCTATTTTAAAAAATAATTCAAATGAGATAGAGCCCCCAAATAAACAAATTAATAGATCAATAATTAATTAATTAATTAAAAATCTTCAGAATAATGTTATGCTAGACTCAATTATATCATAAGATATGCAACTCACCATTATGGACCCCCAAACTGGGTATCCTACGTGTACTGAAATAGGGGGTATTTCATCGGATGGCACAGTGACACTTATCATCATCATTCCTATGCTGAAGTTCATGATGGCAATCACAATCTGCACAATCTAGAGATGGCAGTAAAGGAATAAGAACAGATCATTTATCAAGAACTGCGTGCCCATGTCATCACTTGCACAACCACTAAGGAACTCTAATTCTCTATCTTTGATACACTAAGATGAAGTTCTGGATAATCTTCTCTTGTTTTGTTTGGGGGGTTTGTTGTTTGTTCTTGTTGTTGTTTTCCATATAGGTATGTATATAAAAACTTATCAAAATTTCTCTAGAGGAAGTCTATCATTATGCTAATAATTTTACAGTTAGAAGTAGTGTTCCAAAACCTGTCCAAGGATGCATGCTCTGACACTCAAGGTGCTGCTTCTACAGCCGCCCTGACTCACGTGTCGACAAGACTGACCCAGAAGGAAATACTTACTCTAAGAAGTAACTTGAAGGAACATAGCTAGAAACTGGAGGAAGAAAAAGGAGAGTAAATAGAGCATTGACTCAGAATCTGGGATCTGAGGAATGAAGAGTGTAAATAAAGCAACCTGGGAAAGGGGAGAATCTACAGCTGGACACGGCTCAGCAGTTAAGTGTACATACTGCTCTTGCAGGATCCCAGAGTCCTGTTCCCAGCACCCACATCTGAAGACTCACAACTACCGGTAACTCTGAGAATCTGATGCTCTCTTCTAGATCTCATGAACAGTCCAACACACAAACACACACACACATACACACACACACACACACACACACACACATTCACACACACACTCATGCACACACACACAAATCCGTGTTTAGAATACAGTTACTATATAACAAATAGTATAACTACACTAGAATATACACAAAAAGAATGGAAACTTATAAAAAAAATACTAATTTAATAAAACTCAAAGTTCCTGTAATTTATGTTATAGTTCTCTAAAACTTGACACTCAGCCTGGGCTTCTACATCATGAGTTCCAAGCCAGCATAGGGTACATAGAAGTTGTGGAGCCACAGAAACACCAATCACTGATGTTTGAAATACTCAAGATGACACAGTCCCTTGTATCAGGCATCAGCTTTGAAAACTAAATACAGTTTTGTAAAATGCTAGGATTCAGATTGTTGTGTAGAGCCACAGGAAACTTAGTCCCAAGAGTGGCAATGTTGAGGTAGTGGAATCCTTAAAAGGTAAGTGTGCTAGCTAGATTTATGTCAACTTGACACAGATTATAGTCATCTGAGAGGCAGAAAGCTGACTTAGGAAATGCTACTTATAAGGTCAGGCTGTAGGCAAGCCTGTAGAACATTTTCTTAATTAGTGATCAACTGAGGAAGGCCCAGATAATTGTGAGTGGCGCCATCCCTGGGATGGCGATTCTAGCTTCTATAAAAAAGCAGGCTGCGAAGGCCATGGAAAGCAAGCTAGTAAGCAGCACCCCTCCATGGCCTCAGCATCAGCTCCTGACTGAAGATTCCTGTTCTGTTTGAGTCCCTTTCCTGTCTTCCTTCAATGTTGGATAACAATGTAGACATGTAAACTCTTTCCTCCCAAACTTGCTTTTTGGTCATGGTGTTCTGTTGCAGCAATAGAAACCCTTACTAGGAAAGATCAAGGAAGATAATTGTTCTAGAATAATGGATTGAACATTAAAGTTCCACACAGACTCATTGTTGAACCCCTCAATCACCAGGTAAGGGTGCTATTTTGGAAAGTTCTGGAAATCTTACAGGGAAGGCTTAGTTGAAAGAAGTAACTCACTCATTGAGGGTGCATCCAAGTGGTTAAGGGTAGATATCATTTTTGCCCTTGCCCGTGTCTCCAAATTCAGAATGTGTCATGGATATTGTTTGCTGGCTTTTAGCCAGATTTACAATGAGAATGAATATAAGTTAATAGAATATGTTATTTTTCAGAAGCTAAGTTTTACAAATTAAACACCAGTGACTCCAAGACTATTAGTTGAATAATGAGACTCGCAGGACACCATGGTTGGTGTTACACTGGTCATCTGTGAGTTTGTAGCACTGTTGTTCTCTCAAAATCAACATACCCCAAGGATTTTGGGTTCTCCCTTCAAGAACTTCTCTGTCATTCTTTTCCATGAATTTGAATTCACATATAAAGGTTGTCCATTCTGCTGTGCCCCATAACCAGCTTCCAGTGCAGTCTGTTCTGTTCCTTGTATGGCTATCATGGTAGCAGAAACAATACTAGAAAAAGAAATATAATTTAGGGTGAATTTCTAAAAACAGGGACTGGGGAGTCTAAATACAATATAACACAAAGATGCAAATTGTCAAGAGAAGCAATGTGGGTAGAACAGAGTTACATATGCAAGGAAGTTTCATGCTCTCATTTTAGTTAATGATATATTATTAACCAACATTTGTATATACTTACCTCTACCTGTGAATTGTTTACATTCATATTTCTCATAATTATCATTACTTATTTTGTATCTGCATATCTCCATTTAGTATTTTCTGTGAACTTAGTCCCAAGTCATGGATTCTTTCCTGCTTCAGGAGATAATCAGAATCCTGCCTGTCTGAGAAAATGTTTTACTTTTCCTATATTCTGAAAGATAGTTTTTCTAGTTATTATGGTCTTGGCTGTTAAGTATTATTTCTTTAAGCACTTTGAATATATCAACCTAGTGTCTCTTGCAATACAGAATATTTTGATGGAAAAAAAAATCCACTACAAAACTGATCATTCCCTTCTATGTGACTTGTTCTGTTCTCAATGTTTTGAAAGCTCACTTGTCTTTGCTTTAACGAGTTCATTATGTTAGGAGGAAATACATTTGGAACATATGTGCTCACAGTACCTAGACGTTCATATCGCTCCTAGGACTTGGTCTTCACCAACTGTTTCACTAAATCAATCTTCTCTTCTTGTTTATAATCATTTCTGCTGCTAGTTTTATAGTGAGAAAATTTGTTTGTTATTAAAATCTGTGTCTTAGAGTCTTTTCACACATTCTTTTTTTTCTACTGTGGGAAATTTCAAAAGAATCAGATTTTTTAAGTTCTCAGATTTTTTAAATTTCTGCTTGATATACTCTGCTGTTAAAATTATTGTATTTTAATTCTATTTATTGAAGTCTTCATCTTCAAATTTTCTGTTTGGTTCTTTTTGTGCTATGAATCTTGCCAAAGATTCTTATTAATATTAATATTAATTTTCTTATTTTATTGACTTGTCTGACTGTGTTCTCTTTTATTTTACTGAATTCCTCAGGATTATAATATGATATGAATTGATTGTCAGGCAATTGATGTATTTTGGTTCCTGTAGAGTCTGTTATTGAAGAATAAATGTGTGCCTTTTGTGGAGTCATAGTTCCTTAATTTTAAGTTCCTCTTATAGCCTTGCATTTGTGTCTGTATATCTTGTGGAGGGTGTTGGGAGAGCAGGTTTGTGAAATGGGATACATATTATATATTATTGAATAGAGATATTTCAACCCAGTTATAGACTTTATCATCCCCTGAGCAGAATATAAGTTTAAATTTGCAAAGGATAATCTTAAATCTAACACACAACAACTTACTCATTCTTACTTGTGAAAATTTAGCTTCTGTGGCATTAATTTAAATCATAATGAAGCTCTCACACATTCACCCCCATATACACAATCATTCATACATGTGTACACCAACATGCATACACATAAGCTAAATAAGTGCTCTCGTTCCACTCACCTTGATTTGAATTTGGAAATCATGGTATTTAAAATGTTCCCCAAAGTAGAGTGAAAGTAGTGACAAAAACCTCAGAGTGCTGTGACAACTACATGTTCTTCCTTCACAGAAGGCCCAATAATTAACTCAGTTGGCCATGTTAAAAAACTGAAGGAGCTAGAGAAAGGACCCAAGGAGCAAGGAGTTTGTAGCCCCTTAGGACAAACAACAATATGGACTAACCAGTACCCTCAGAGCTCCCAGGGACTAAACCACCAACCAAAGAGTACACATAGTGGGACTCATGGCTCCAGCACCATATGTATAGCAGAGGATGGCCTAGTCAGTCATCAATGGGAGGAGAGGTCCTTGGTACTGTGAAGGCTCTATGCCCCAGTGTAGGGGAATGCCAGGGCCAGTAAGCAGGAGCGGGTGGGGTGGTGAGCAGGGGTAGGGTGGAGGGAACAGGGTTTTTTTTTTTTAATTTTATTTTCTCATAGAGCAAGTTTCCATCTACTTAAGAAACATTTGCTAGAACTTTTTTATTATTATTTTATTAGATATTTTTTATATGTCAAATGATATCTCCTTTCCCAAATTCCCCTCTGGGAAAAAAAAAAAAGAAAAAGAAAAGAAGAGAAAAGAAAATTGAAAAAAAAATCCTGTTCCCTGCCCCCCTCCCCTTGCTCACCAACCTACCCTCTCCCGAATCCTGGCCTGGCGTTCCCCTACACTGGGGCATAGAGCCTTCACAGGGCCAAGGGCCTCTTTTTCTTTTTTTTTTTTTTTTTTTGGAGGGGAAACCAGGAGAGGAGAAATCATTTGAAATATAAATAAAGAAAATATCTAATACAAAAACCTGAGCTTTTTAAAAATCAATAATTGTTCTTACCTGTGCCTCATGTCCAATCAATTTTTTAATCTATATTTTTTCTAGTTTGTCAAAGGAATTCATCATCCTATCTGTCAAGCTTTAAGCATCCTCTTGTGTCCATCTGATCCTTGTATATTTAATCTTATCCCGTTCAATATCCATGGTGGTCATTTAAAAATATAAAACAATTTTAATTTCTTATTAAGAAAAACTCATATTTCAACCTCAATCTATATTTTTAATATTATTTTTATTTTTGCCCCCTTTTATTTTGAGAGTATCAGATATATTGGATATATTTCAGTTTTCAGACATCATCAATTTTATTCCTGCTCTGGAGTTCTAGACATATTCAGCTACATTGCAGAAAATCTCGACCACATCCCTTTCTGCTCTGCCATCACAACAAAAAATCTACTCTCATTTCTTCTTGGGAACTGATTGTATCACATGTGTTCTGCCCTCCTTCACACACAAGTCCCCACCACTCATGAGTTACTTAACCAACAATGTTAAGGAAGTGTTGGAGAAATCTTTGTGACTTCCCTCACAAGCAATAGAGGACAAAGGTGTTGTGAAATTAACAGATGTTTCTTTCCAGTCTGATTTAATGTGTACTTTGGTTTATTTGTTTACTCCAATTATTTTTGTCCTTATTTTTCCAGACATACATTCAGAAGAGTTAGAAAATGAAGACTATCTAATTGAAACCACTAAAACCTAAATAGGTCTAGAAAGAAAACTCCCTAGAAAGGCTGGAAGTGCTGGCCTTGCAAACAGAACATTTGGTCATCAGCACTCACATTAAAAAATTAAGAGGCCAACCCAGTGGTACAAGTTTGTAATCTCTGTTCTGGGAAAGCTGAGATGAGTAGATCACCAGGGCTTGATAACTCACTAGCCTACCCTACTCGGAAAGTTCCAGGCCAGAGAAAAATCCTGTACCAAGAAAAAATTATACATATTTTTTTATGTATGTGAGAAACAACACCCAAGGTTTTCTGCTGGCCTCCACACACACATACCCACAAATTCTTACTTCTAAGAATAAGCAGTTCCAGAGTTCTAAGAAACTCTGGAAGTAAATTCATGCAACTTCTCCCTACACTACAGAAATATACTTTTTGACACAGAACAAATAAACTCCAAAAGGACAGAAAATGTGTGTTTATGGTTTAGATCTCAGTGCTCCAACTTTCATATAATCCAAGAATATTACATGGGTGTATGAGGCATAGTTCTCCAGATTGGTATCTGCCATGAGTTGACATTATCTATGACATTTATAAGACTATTGGCAGCCAGGCAGTGGTGGCACACACCTTTAATCCCAGGACAGCCTGGTCAACAGAGTGAGTTCCAGGACAGTCAGGGCTACACAGAGAAACCCTGTCTCAAAAAACAAACAAACAAAAAGGTCTATTGGCAAGCATGGTGTCTTTACTTTTTTATCCTTAATACAGAGATGGAAAAACATAGACAGGCCCAGGCCTTCTAATGGCACCAAATTTCCAGCAGATCAGCACTGCCAACAGTCATGTTTCTTTGCTTTTGTACAAACGTCTATCTCATGGATCAAAATAGTCTAGAGGGAATCATAAAGAAGATAGTCTATAGGACCAGTCTCTCACAGGACTATATGATAAAATAAAGTGGAAATCACCTAGATTGTTTTGTAGAAGATAATGGTGCTAATATGAAAAAAAATAATGAAAAAATCTGGACTAATAAATAAGTGTGCCTTGTATTTCAAGCTCTCTCTTAACACTCAAGTATTTAGTTGTTTCTCTCTCCTGTGTATGTTCCATCTCATCTGAAGCTCTTCTGCCCTTTACACAATGGCCACACTAAGAATCTTCAAGCCTCTTACATTAATAGATTTTCTAAAAAGGACCTTAAGTTTATGCCCTCAGAGTCCCATGAATGGTGCCAAAGACTGGTGGGAACCTGGTTAGATCACAGTCTTTCTCAGGACTAGACTAAGTATATTAAACTGGTGTCTTGAGCTTGACTTATATAGTCTCCACCATATTCTGCATGTGGCAGGTAGTTTCTTAACTAATGAGTTATAAAAATAACAGTATTAGATGAGAACAAATACAGTGGAAGAAAAG
>JADRCD010225619.1:0-13034 GCA_019843815.1 Montemys delectorum | reverse complement strand
GAGAGAGAGAGAGAGAGACAGAGAGAGACAGAGAGACAGAGAGACAGGAGACAGAGACAGAGAGACAGAGAGAGGAGAGAGACAGAGACAGAGACAGACAGAGAGACAGAGGGAGACAAAGACAGAGAGACAGAGTCAGTGAGAGAGATAAGAGAGACAGAGACAGAGATTGACCATTAGGAACAATTGAAGTAAGCTATACTGTGACTCTATCTTTGTGCTTATGTTTTAGATATTTAAACTATTGACCTATGAGGCCACAAGTTGGGAGCAGATGCTGCTTTGAAGGCATTCCCAGTTATCACTGAATTGTAACAGAAATGGTTTATAGAACTGGTCATTCTGAGGATAGAACTTAGAGTTGTCTATGGTATAGTAATGATTTGGCTCAGACTCAAAGCCAGGCCAGGGCATTGGGAATGGAAAGGGCTGTGATAAACGTAATGGCTTCAGACAGTTGACTTTAAGAGCTGTTCTTTTGCCACAAAAGTATCTAAACATCCATTTATCTATTTGTATCAACATGTATATGCCAAACACCCACTGTAAGTTGTTTGCAGGATATACATAGTCAACTTAAATCCAAGCAAAATGCTCTTATGCTATGAACTTTTCAGAAGCTGACCAAGTGTCAAACATCCATGCTGCATTCTAAAGGGTGGATAAGAAAGATGAATAAGAAACAAGCTTTAAAAGACAAAATTGTGAGGCTGCAAGGATGGTTAAGTACTTAAGAGAACTTGTTGCCCTTGAAGAGGACCCAGGTTCAGTTAACAGCACACACATCGTATCTAACAACCGTTTCTTCAGTTCTTGGTGACATAATGCCCTCTTTTGGTTTCAGTTAGCATTGAGTATGCAAGTAGTGCACAGATATTCAAGCAAGCAAACTCTCCTTTTCAAAAACAAAATATGAAATAAAGATATTCTAGGCAAAAGAAACTAAATGTACAAAGATCCCAGAGCTGGCAGAAACATGACATATCCCAGTAATAATGACCACAGCAGTTGGAGCGTAGTTTGCTTTCAGAGGTCCAGCAGGAGCCAACTCATGGGCCTTCTAGACCATGTGGAAGATTTTGCCCCTCACCTGTGAATGATGGAAAACATTGGAATATTTCAAGCAAGACAGCATCAGAGCTTTGCATTTAAAAATATTCTATATTCTATCAGCTAGAACTTGGACTTCATTTTTTTCTCCATAGAAATAACTTAATAAATGGTAGCTCTGGGAAGCCAGAATAATGCTATTAGTACAATGTATCCAGCTAAACAGCCCACTGAAAAGCTTGGCTTTGTTGCCAACCACCATTTATAACTTAGTTTCTATAGGAAAATGCATTCCAAATTCCAGACAACCTAATTACAAATGACATTTTTTTGGGGACAGCCTACAATCTACTTAGACTTGTGAAAAGACGCCAACATTTTTTCATATCAAAGGTTGTTAAGAAAGGTGAGTAACAGACTTCTAATTTTGAGATGCTGGAGGAACAAATCATGTGCCCCCTTCTGCTCTCTGAAATTATCCCTCTGTAAAAAGGAAAGGACCAGAAGAAAGGAATTTGAAAGTGCTAAGGTAAGGCAAAAAAAAAAGAATGTATTGTGCTGGACAATGGCTATGAGGAAGTGCGCACATTAAAGGTATGGTTGGGAGCTGAAAGAGGACAACTATGGCCCTAGACCCTAATGATGTCAGCAGGACAGATTATAAGGCTGGTGCTTTACCCTGAGAAGCCAAGACCTTTGAGGTGGGTTTCAGAGGCCACATAGGAATTGAACAGCACTTTCATACAATTTTGCATAACAGAAAATTAATGGGTTGATTGAATAAAGAGCCAAAGAGCCAGCCTGCTATTGGCTTCAGGGTAGAAGGGATTGAGTCTTATGGCATTGACCTATGTTGGATAAAATAACTTACATAGACAGCTGGTATTTTATATCACAAGAGATTTTGTTATGAAATGTGAGATTTTTTACAAGCTTAGAGTACATCCCTATAACACTTCTAATAGAACCATCAGCAGTTAATGCAAGTAGAACTGTCTTTGATGGTTGGTGATAATAATTATAATTAAATTAACAGATACAAGTCCTACATAAGACGATACAATAAAATTGAGGAGGAAATGTATGGAAGAAAGAGCTGACTGGGAAATATGCTGTCAATGAAATGAGAGCTGGGGCCAAATTTATCACAATTAATTGACAATGAAGACTAAGCAATTAACCCTTTACACACACACACACACACACACACACACACACACACACACAAATACAGCATAGATGAAGAGCCAGCAAGCAATAAAACAGGTTTAGCTTATTCAAAGCTGAGAAGGTGTACAAAATCAAACCAATCACATTAGTGAACATGCGTGTTGGGAACATTACATAGGAAAACTAGTGATGCCCCAAATCACAAAAATCTTCAATAACAACAACAAGAGGAAACAGAAATTAAAACATTGACAATAATTTGAGAAAAAATGATAGACACGGAAGACAAAGGAAATCTGCCACGTCCATAATTATGGTCCCCAAAGGAGAAAAATGATCTGAACAATGCAATATAAAAATATGTATCTGTAAATCCAAAAATATGAGGAATTAGAAATTTGTTGATTGTCATCCAATTGTCTCTCTAATTTGGTAATTGGAGAAATAGGTCCAATATTGTACTGTATATATATACATACATACACTTTCAGCTTGTTTGTGACAGTGTCTTATGTACAACATAAGGGTCTTGAAATCTTGCTTCTCCTATCTCAGCCTGTCTATTAGTAGTATTGTTTATTTCATGTTTCTACACTATATTATGGTTTTCAGAACAGCATATATATTTCAAAAGTATTTATATACCCAAAGGAGACATAGACAATTAACTTGAGAGGTGGCTTGTAAGAAAGAGAACAACAAAGAGTGAGACTAAATGCTTTGCTTGACATTTGTAGCTCTTGTATCAAGATTGAAGAAAAGGACTTTACAAGTTACTCTTTCTCTGAGATGAATGCTTTTCCAAATTATCACAGCTAATGAACCAGATTCTTACCCACACCTAATGTCTGTGCCACCCTCCAAGCAGAACCATTGTTCATTGAAACAGTTGGTGAATGGCTTTATGGATAGACTATCTTAATACACACACCATTTCTTAAATGAATGTAACCTGTTCTCTGTGGGCTGAGAATAAAGTCACTCACTGAAGTCAAATAGTTTTGACCATAGCAGGAAGTCTGTATCCAAAAATCATGCCTACAATTCATTCCTTGGTGCAGCAGAACTGTCAACTCTCATCTTAGCTACAATGGAGGTAAAATCCTTCAGTGAGTTGAGGGTCATTGAAGTACAGCCTTATTACAAGGAAATCCAATGTCTAAAAATTGTTCTTATTTTGGGCTTGTACCACAGAAAGAGCCAAGATTTTAAACTCTACTAAATACAAAACAAACAAACAAAAAGACTTTACATATTTATGTTCATTTAAGAAAATACTAGTAGTGATGTATTATTTTGAAATATACAGTTAATATGTTTGGAAAAAAATATGTACCTGCATGTGAAAGGTGCAGTATTGACTGCAATAGCCACAGAAGTGCAGTCCCCATTAATAAATTTGGTAAAATTATTAGAAAAAAAAAACTCCAGTCAATAGTAGATAAATGGACTCAACATTCTAGCTCCTGAGGTTTTGTTTTGTTTTGTTTTGTTTTTGTTTTTGTTTTGTTGGTTATAGCTTCTCCATCCAAAAAAGAACCACAAGTGTTGGAATTATAGTTACAGAAATTGGCCCAATTTATTTCCACTGTGACCAATTCTGAAAACCATATATTCAAAAAAAAGAGAAAGAAAGAAAGAAAGAAAGAAAGAAAGAAAGAAAGAAAGAAAGAAAGAAAGAAAGGAAGGAAGGAAGGAAGGAAGAAAGAAAGAAAGAAAGAAAGAAAGAAAGAAAGAAAGAAAGAAAGAAAGAAACGCTGAAGCAATTACCCAGTCTTATAAATGGTAGAAAGTGGCAAGTGTGCGTTTAAAGGGAATGATTATGCCTGGGTAATAAAGGAGATATTCAGAGGACAAAATAGAAGAGAGCAGCACTTAGAGAACTAAGTGAACAGATAGAGAGCCTGAGTGTCAGAAACGGGGGATAGAAGATGACAGTTCCACCATCAGTATAATACATTCACTTTAAGTAAAATATCCCGAGTGAACTACCAAGCAGGCAAATATGCTTTAACTTAAACAATGAAGAAAAATGAAATGATAGATCAAATACCTAGTGTTAATAAGATATTTTGAAAAGAATCACATATAATAGCTAAGAAGTTATTAACTTAGTAGACATGGAAATGAAAGGAATGTGATACATACAAGAAGATTATTAATAACTCCTGAAGTGAAATCTAAAATTCATCCTTTAAAATATATACATATATATATATATATATATATATGTATTATTTTTAGTGATGTGTATATGTGTGTCTGTAGTGGGTTTGTGCATGTGAGTGCAGGAAACCTGTGGAGTTCCAAAGAGGGTGTTAGATGCCCTGGAGCTGGAGAGATGGGTGTTAGTGAACTGTCTGACTGGGTGTTGGGAAACACACTCACATGCTCCACAGGCACAGGGTGTGTCTCTTTAGTCCCATGCGCAGCATCCAATATGCACTGAATATGCTCAGGGAGACACCAATAGAAAGGAGAAAGGGACTACAAGCAAGGAGCAATAGTGAAAGGGATGTAGCTGAGGACTTCTTGTACTTATGGAAGACAGTATTTCTCAATTTAAGAAGCCCAGTTGATCCTAAGTAGGATGAATTAGAAACACCAAAACGATGCCTACTCTTATCACAGAAAAATTCAAAGCATCACAAGAATCTTCAAAAACAGATTGGAAAACTACACTTTGCCATGGAATCACCAATTTAGATCAGAGTCAGTTTCAGCAGTGAATGCTAGGAAACAGCAAACAAGCTGAAGAAAGAGCAGGCACAACAGCAAGCCTTTGCATGGACATGCAGTAGAGCATATGGGTGAGAGGAAGCAGTCTGAACAATGAAAACACAAGAAGTGACTTCCAAAAACCCATCACTGTAACAGATTCACAGGATGACTGAATGGGAGAGTGCTAATCTAACACACAAGACAGGCATACGCGCAAGAAATGAGGGTGAGCAAAGAAACTGTTACAGACAATGTGAATTTCAATAAACTGTGTCAAAAATACAGTAATTTGTAACCGGATATATGCATGTGCAGGAAAAAAGTGAAATTACTGGTAACAATATGCATGTAAAGTGGGAGAGAGTTAATTACATTTAAAGTGTCTAAGATCCTTGAGTTGTTTGCAATGTATTGATAATATTTGT
The DNA here is from genome assembly GCA_019843815.1 of Montemys delectorum. Taxonomy (NCBI): domain Eukaryota; kingdom Metazoa; phylum Chordata; class Mammalia; order Rodentia; family Muridae; genus Montemys; species Montemys delectorum. Next base: position 7,668 of record JADRCD010225619.1, on the reverse strand, counting down.
GTTTTAAGTGAAATGCATGTAGTAAAATATTAAACAGAGTCATTTAGATTAGTTTGCCAAAGAAGAAAGAGGCATTGAGGGGGATGATTGGAAAATTACACAGAAGATGAAGAACAAGCAGAATAGCACAATGAGATGAACAAGCAATTCCAGATTTACCAGTCCCCATAGTGCACATCTGTATCGCTCTCCCAAACTCAGCCATTATCAGAGATGGTGTAGAAAATGTTTTATTTTAAGTAAATCTTTTTTTATGGATAATGTCATTTGTGATTTAGTTTCAATTTCCCAAAAGTATCTCCTACAAGCAAACTAAAGAAAGAAAGGGGGGAGGAAGGAAGGAAGGAAGAAAGATAGGAAGGAAGGAAGGACAGAAGGAAGGAAGGAGAAAGAGAAAATAATTCAAAGTACATGCTGTCTCCATCAAATACACGTAGTGAGTGGAAGGACTTAACAATTGATAACCAGAGGGCCAACTCTGAGACATCCAAAGAAAAGCCTTGTAATTTAAAAGAAAACTACACTATTTGTATTTCCAGATGAAAAGGGCAAGATCATTTTCAATAAAGGTGGTCCAATTATAAAGAGACCCATAGATCTGGAGCCTGTACAGTGTCAGGACTGTATAGAGAGGACAGGAAAGCAGTGAGGCATCTTATGGACCTGGGAAAAAGAATCCACATATCCCCACTGACAGCATGAAAAACAAATTCAAGGCAGAGTGATGGCATATGTTATCATATGATGACATAATGTCATCACCTGGGAGGATGATGTGGGACAGTCATGAGTTCTGGAACAGTCTGGGCTACAGAATGAGATAGGTCTCAAAATAATAATAATAATAATAATAATAATAATAATAATAATAATAACAACAACAACAACAACAACAACAACAACAATAATAGATAGAAACAGAAATCAAGTTTGAAAGTAATAGCTATCATTGAGAGAGATCTTGTCCATGACAATAATGAATAACAAAGTACCATGAAAATAATGGAAAGTCTAGAACCCACAACTCTCAAAAGTAGTCAGTCAAAGTCCCCATTCAGGAGTAAACACTAAAATTACATAAACTGAATAGCATAGAAACAGTAGTGACAAGAGTTTGAAAGTGTGTAGGTAAAAGTGCGAGAAGAAAAAGCTGAGGAGTCAGAGAGGAAGATGACGTGTCTGTGGAAACCATGCAGAAAGAACAAGGGAGAATGCTGGAAAGTTGCTAATTACATTTCAGATCATGTTCTCTTCTTAGTGTTTAAGAGAATGAATTTCATGTAAAAAGGGATATAAAATGACTGAAATTAGAGGTGAGTCTCAAGAAAAAGAAACATATAACATCACATAGTAAAACTGTGTCAGACAGATGTTTCTACAAGTCAGATGAGAGTAGTGATGTCCTGCTCAACAGTGTTAAAGACATCAGGAAATGAGACATGGAAAGAACAACACAACCCAAAATTAGAGCCAAAGGACTCAGGAAATCACTGCAAACCTAAGAAAACATTTCTCAGAAATGAAGAATAAGCTGGACGCAACACAGAGCAAATGAACACAAATGATGGCACCTGGAGAAAAGCTAGACGAGAGGGAAGTACCACAAAAGGAACGTGATTGAGATCGGGAGACAATGAAGAAGTTGGAAAACAAGCTAAGAAGACCATCATAGCTAACCCAGCATCCTCAAGGAAGACACTCAAAGCAAAGGCACAGATAACCAAAATGTCCAATGAGGTAAGGGGATGACTCTGTGTGGTTAAGAGTGTTTACTGTATAAATGTGAGGACCTGAACTCAATCCCCAGCACACATTTAAAAAGTCAGACATGACAATACTTGACTCTACTCCTGCACTTGTAAGATAGAAAGAGAAGGATCCTTGAGGCTTCCTACTCTGCTCATTTAGACAATCAGTAAGCTATTTAATGAGAGACCCTGTCTCAAAAATAAGATGTATACTGATAAAGATACTTTACATAGACCTCTATGCATACCCAAATGGATGTAAACACATTTATAAACCCCTCTACCACCCACACATATACAGTTATACAATTCAAGAATACTTCTTGAAGAAAATCAATAAAATGATAAAACAGGAATGTACCATAGATTATAAGTGGAAGAAAGATGTCTAAAAGGAGTTGGCAGAGGATAAGAATTAGAAAATACCTAATATTTCCTCATATGAAGACTGTAAAAGTACATAGAGTTAACAATGCATATGTGTGTGTGTATGATATGTGTATGTACACACATGCATGTGCTACACACAGAGAGAAGCGCTCACTCCTACAAGGAATGCAAAAGAGGAACTCTTTGGGAAGAGGAAGGGCCAAGTAGGGTTTAGAAACAGTTTATAACAGAGCATGTTGTTGTATGTCAAATAAAACTAAATTTTAAAACAAAGAAAGGACACAATTCCTATCTGAGAACATTTATCTAAAACAACCAATGCTAGAGCATATTTCAGCAACATTTATGCAACTTATGATAAAAATTGTTTCATATTTACAGGAAAAATGCCTGAGTCATATATAAAAGAAAAATGAAATTATTATCAGGCTTTTGACTATAATGCTATGTAGACAGAAGAAAGAGAGAAATGATAAAACTCAAAGATAATATGATCTAAGCTTTTATATACAAGAAAAGTAACTTTCAAGCACACACTTGCAAATAAATTGCTCTCTACATGCAAAAATATTCAAGATTATTCTCATGGGTCCTTCTTGAAGAATCTACTCAAGAATAAGTTTTAGTCAGCCAACATGATTAGAGAGAGGCCAATATGGGCCAGTAAAGACAGTATTAGATGGTTATATGTTCTGCCAATGTAGATTCAGTACAATTATTAGGAAGAGTATAAAGAGATTTATTGTTTTAATAATGAGGTCAGTAGAACTGATAGTACCAGCATTGTTACTGACATTGGAAGACTGGTGGCTTAGTCAGGGATTATATTGCTGCAACAAAAACATCAAGCAAATTGGGGAGGAAAGAGTTAATTCAGTTTACACTTCCAGGTTCTAATCCATCACTGGAAAAACTCAGGACAGGAACTCAAGCAAGGTTGGAATCTGGAAGCAAGAGCTGGTGCAGAGGCCATGGAGGGGTACTACTTACTGGCTAGCTTTATACAGATTGTTCAGCCTGGTTTCTTATTAGAACCTTGGACCATGAAATCAGGGACGGCTCCATCCACCATTGGCTGGTTTCTCCTCCACTGATCATTAACTGAGAAAGTGCCTTACAGCTCAATCTCATGGACTCATTTCCTCCACTGAGGCTCCTTTCTCTCTGATGATTCTGGCATTTGTCAAGTTGACACACAAAACCAGCAAGTACAACTGAGCATAACAAATGGATGAAAACATGATATTCTTTTTGAGGCTTACCTCCTTGTTGTATTGTGTGAGACTGGCACTAGGGAAAGATGAATAAACATCTGTTCACCCAAGACAGAGCAGTGATAACAGACAAAATTAAGGAACCCACAACAGTCCAGCTTGGTGAACTGTGGAGAGCAGATGAAGTCCTGAGTGGGTGTGTGTTATTGCCTTAACCATGACGATTTCAAGGGCCTTAATGGCTCAGCCTCATGCAAGTGGCAAAGCTGTCCTCTGGTCCAAGTATGAGTGTCCAGGAATGAGTGATCTGTATTTAAAACCATTGTATGCAGAAATATCAACTATAGCTTCCTCCTCCTGGATAACTGTGATTTGAGATTGCTCCCCAATAGATACCACCCAAGGAGATTCACTAACCAACCTTACCTCATTAATATTGCATATAATAAACTCACTGAGTTCACTGGTTGCTGTTAGCATGTCCCCAGCTGAGCGCATGGCTCACCTAATCCTAGCTTTTCTGTGTGTGTGTGTGTGTGTGTGTGTGTGTGTGTGTGTGTGTGTAGTTTCATTTCCCATTTGCCCAATCATGTCAATCCCAAAGACGTGTAGGTCATATCAGTGAAGCAGTTAGTTCATTAGGGTTACTTGGAGGAATATGGGTGACTCAAAGGCAACTGTTTACCTGAAAAGTCCTCATTCCAATCTAGGCGAACACTCCCTAAGGGTGTCTTTCTGCAAATCTTGTAAGTAGCTCAGATGGTTAAGGCCTCTCTTCCAGGTAACTTGGTTGTTCGGTCTTCTTTATGAGTAGTTTATCACTGCTTCCATAATCTTGGGGGCGTGGTCTTGTGAATCTTGTCAATTTCAATAAGTTCCTGAGACTTGTAAGTTGTGTACTTCTTGAATGTCATGAACTCCATTCCTTCCCCCATAAAGGAGGTAAGAGACAACATTGACCTCCCATACTTGAATCAGAGTTGTTATTATGAATTCAAGAGATATTTTACTCTCTTTCTCTCTGTGTGTCTTTCTCTCCACCCACAGAAAGAGTTTGTATGTAAGAGAGGGGAAGAGGAGGAGTGCAAGGGGGGGAGAAGGAACGGAGAGGGAGAGAGAGAGAGAGAGGTAAATACAAATGAACATGAGTGTGGAGGTTAGAGGACAACCTTAGGTATTATTCCTCCATTGCTGTCTATCCTTTTGGTTAGTTGGTTGGTTGGTTGAGACAAGATCTCTCAATAGTCTAGAACTCACCAAGGACACACTAAAGTGGGTGGAAATGAGCCCTGGATCATCCACCTGTCCTTGTCTTTTCAACTCTGGAATTCCACAGTCATCACCACACTCAGCTTTTGTCATTCATTATTCTGTTGACTGAACTCAACTCTTCATGCTTGCAGGACAGGCACCTTACTGACCAAATTCTCTTCCTAGCCAAAGAAATACTTTGTCATAAATTTATATGAAATTTTTATAATTAGTATAAAAATAATCTGTTTTAGATTGAGATCAGAGATATCAGAGTAGATGTATGCATAGATAGATGATAGATAGATAGATAGATAGATAGATAGATGTGTACATAAATGAATATACCTTTATAACTTTCTAAGCTCTGTCTTCTAAGAAGTCATGATACCACAGCTGAGTCATATGATCACACATAGCTTCCAAATCTTATTTTCTAAAAATTTATTTAATTTAAAAAATTATGAATATGGATATATGGATATAGTCCATATCCATGTGTGTGTGTGTATGCATGCACGCGTCTGTGTGTCTGTGTGTGTCTGTGTTTCTGTGTGTTTGATCTCATGTGTTATGTCTCTGTAGAGATCAGAAAAGGGAATCAGATCCTCTAAATCTAGAGTTTACAGGTGGTTGCAGGCTACCTGAAATGGATGCTGGAAACAGACTTGGTTCTTCGATAAAACCAGTACTTGTTCTTACTGATTGAGCATCTCTCCTGGCCCAAGATCTTGGTTTCTAAATAGCAATCTCTCATAGAAGGAATGAAACCTTCCTACAGAGTACTTGTTCTCAGGGCAGAGAAAATAAATGCAAAAAGAAATCATAACAAGAGAGTAGATTCAATGATCTAGTGTTTTTAGATAAAAAGGAATGTAGGGGGATAGAGAGGAAGCAGAGCAGAAGAGGCTGAGGGCATTATCTTTAAAAACATGCACATGAAGCACAACAGAGACAACTCTACTGTGGCATTCTGGGATGTGCATTTTGAAGATAAAACTATAAATAAAAGCTAGAAGTATTTTTCATAAAAGGCAGGATTGTGATTACATTGAAAGGAACTATGGACTCCAATTGCTGTGCTCCCAGAGAAGCCAGTGAATTGTCTTTGTTGTCTTGAGTGTCAATATACTCTATGGGCATTTTCTAAGCTCTCTACTTTTTCTATTTTATCTTCTCTATTTGTCCTGTATTTTACAATAAATGTTTTTGTTTGCTTCTGTTGCATGCTTTTAAATAGACACATTCCAGACATAAGGATATAAAGAGACTAGAAGTGAAGAAATCATAATACATTTTTATGTGTAGAGTAGAATAATATGGGCACAAACTGCCCTCAAAGTGAGCTGCTGTGGTTATGATAATATGAGACGAAAAAGACCTTAAGGCAAGATAATTATTAAGAAAAAAAGCCTGGCACCACATTAAGACAAAAGGCCAAGTTCACTAGGAAGATATAATTCTAAACTTGTATGTACTGTGTTTCGCAGGTTAGAACATGTAAGATTAAACCTGATTACACTAGAAATGAAAATGTGAAATGAGGTAGAAATGAAAATTTGAAGTGGCACATCATATTTAAAGCTGTCACACACCTTAGTCATTGTCAAAGAGATCATGATAACTATTAATGAAATTTTAATAAGACAAAATTAATAAAGTCTAACAGAAAATAAAATATGACATTTGGAAATTAAAATATATAGTCTTCTTAAGCACATATTGAATCAACTAATTTTAAAACATGAATACATGCAACAAGATTTATCTCCTTATCATCTGTATTTACCAGACAGAAAATAGAAAAATGTGAAAGAAAAACCCAAATCTATATAACCCAAGATATAAATGTTTAAGTTCAATATAACCTTTATTTATAATTTAAAAATGAAATTATAATTAGATATTGTTCTTTAGTATATTTAAATCTACTATAATCATTTAGGTATGCTTTTATTTTTCTGACAAGAAGGTTTCATGTAGAAACTCTCATGTAATATTCATTGAAGCTTTGTACATAACAGCCCCAAACTACAAATAACTTTGATATCATCCAGTATGCAAATGGCCAGATGAATTATGCTACTGTATATTATTTAACACTACTCAACAGTAATCAAAATAAATACATACAATAACTTGGGTGAATCTCCATAAAATTAGGATGCGTTTAAGCTAGTTATTGATAAAATACTATGTGCTATATAATTGCGTTTCTACAAAATTCTTGAAATGAAATTTTGGTGGGGAACAAATTAGTAGCTTCCAATATTATAAAGGGGATAGGGAGTGTGGGTTGGAGAGAGGTAGGTATAGCTTTAGAAGGTAGTCTGTGGTCCCTGTCATGAAGGCAACCTCCTGCGTCTTGACTGCATCAGTGTCCATAACTTTATCCTGGAATCACACAACAGCTTTTCAAGATACTTCAGTAGGCAGATTTGATAAGCATATATTGGATACTTCTATGGTATTTTCTAGAGATGCATGCAAATCTACATTTTATTCCAAGTAAAAACTTAATAGAAAGTACAATAAAATGTGAAAATTAAAACATGCAAGATATAACATAGTGAGATTCTAAATCTTTAAAGGCTAAAATATCTGTAAGCTCCCTCTCTAAGCCACACATGAGGGGGGAAGTGTCCTTTGAATTAAAATTAAAAATAAAAATAGTGAATATAAATTTAAAAACCAATGAAGCAGGCAAAAGCTCCAAAAGTTAAGTTCAGTGAGCTCAAAAGTGAGAAAAATTTTTCTGTCTCTGTCTGTCTCTGTCTCTCAGTCTTTTTGTCTTTCTCTGTGTCTCTGTCTCTGTGTCTTTGTCTCTGTCTTTCTCTGTCTCTGTCCTTCTCTCTTTCTCTGTGTCTCTCTGTCTCTGTGTCTTTCTCTGTCTTTCTCTGTCACTGTCTTTCTATCTCTCTGTTTGTCTCTGCCTCTGTCTCTCTGTTTTTGTTTCTGTCTCTCTCTCTGTCTCTCTGTTTCTTTGCCTTTTTTTGTGTCTCTCTGACTCCTGTCTCTCTCTTTGTCTTTCTGTCTCTCTCATATGCACTCATGTGCAAAACACA
>JADRCD010225618.1:0-18187 GCA_019843815.1 Montemys delectorum | reverse complement strand
ATAGAGGTTCTGAATTGTTGAAGATATTTAGTTCTGATGACCATAAAGACATAGCCTTGGTGTGTTACTATATGAGCAGAGAAGATTGTTCCTGGAGCCCAGAGTATTTACTAGTGAAATCTCTATCTTGAGGGACAATAGGGACTGTGCATGCTCAAATGTAGCCCTATAAAGTGCTGATCTACCCATAAAGCCACATAGCCCAGCCAATGTATAAATTGGAGGGAAAGAAAGAAAGAAAGAAAGAAAGAAAGAAAGAAAGAAAGAGAAAGAAAAGAAAGAAAGAAAGAAAGAAAGAAAGAGAACGAAAAGAAAGAAAGAAAGAAAGAAAGAAAGAAAGAGAAAGAAAAGAAAGAAAGAAAGAAAGAAAGAAAGAAACAAAGAAACAAAGAAACAAAGAAACAAAGAAACAAAGAAAGAAAGAAAGACCTCTAGAAGGAGCATAAAGAAATAAAGATGGTGGCAATCATTAGCATTTCAGGATAAAGTAAAGCAATAAAGGAGTGTGGGATAGTTATTAAACTTCAAGTTAGAATATTGGCACTTGCCTCCATTTTCCTGGAATGTTCTTGTATGTCCATCTCAATAGAAGACCTAGTTCTTATATCAGCACTGGCATCCTGAAGACTAAAAGCATACCTATGCAGTAACAATTTTTCTCAACACGGCACAAATCTAGACATATCTAAAAACAAGAGAATCATAACGCAGAAAATGCATACGTAATATTGGCCTGTAAGGTGATTGATAAATAGGGTCCAGCTTACTATGGGTAGTGCCAAGCCTGGGCAGGATGTCCTGGTTTGGATGTGAAACCAGACTGAGTAAACCACAGGGAGAAACCCAGGAAGCAATGTTCGTCCCTGCCCTCTGCTTCAGTTCTGGCCTTCAGTTTCTTCCCTCACTTCTGTCAGCATTAGACTGATTCCTGAGAGTTGTAAAAAATAAACGAAACTTCTCCTCCCCAAGTTGCATTTGGTCATGGTGTTTTATCACATCAACAGACACTAACACACTGGATGAGGTGTAGGCTACATTAGATGCAGTTGGTAAACCCTTCTTCCTGTTTGAACTGGTAAAGCTTGTTCCTTGGGACTTGGAGATTTGCAAGAAAACATTAAGCTGTCCTTTGAAGGTGGTAGGTAACTAGCTCTTTATTACTCCACATTAATTATAATCATACTGAGGGGAGGGGACAGAAATATTTGATTGTTAGTCAGCGATCAAGATCAAGGATTTCTACTAGTAACTGTGTGCCTAAAGATAAATTCATGCAGCTATCAAATACTCTCTGTGTGCCAGCACGTTAAAGAGTGGCCATCTGGACCACTGCTTATCTACAAACACAGACTAGGGAACAAACAAGCAATACAACACGATTTAAAAACAAAATAGAAGCCGGGCATGCTGGTGCATACCTTTAATCCCAGCATGCCAGAGGCAGAGGCAGGCAGATCTCTGAGTTCTAAGCCAGCCTGGTCTACAAAACAGGTTCCAGGACATCCAGGGCTACACAGAAAAATACCGTCTCATGGGGGGTGGTGGGGAGGGAAGCTACTGAGGCTTCAATTGGTGAGTATGTGGGTGTGGGCATGTTAGTCCCTTGAGTTTTAAGGAGTGAAGAGTACCTTAGGAGTCACATAAAGTTGATATAACCTAACATCAGTTATGATGGGAAGTATACTTGAAAAAAAATAGACTTGCACTGAGAAACAATGTCTTTATATCACAGTGCTAGAATGCATACAACTACTATTCTTGCTTGATCTTTATGTAGATTCTGGGGAATACCAACTCCAGAACTGATTTCTCTCTAGCCCAAGCTAAACTCCATTTATGTTTTATGTAAAAAATAAATGTGAATTATAATTTATACATGTGTACATCAGAGATGAGAAAGAAACAGATCCCTGTTTTGTGCTTCCATGTTGAACATGAATGCTAATGTTACTAAGACCATGGAAATGACCATCCCCCACAAGTCTCCCTTGCCTACTTTCAGACCCTGTCTCATTCCACAAATAAGATCTATTTGACATTTAATATGCCTAAGATTATTTTTGATTATTTTCTTTAAATATTCATTTCATTTTTTTTGTGTATGAGTGTTTTGTCAACTTGTATATATGTGTACCACATGTATGCCTGTTGTCAATGGAGATTAAAAGACAATGTTGGATCCTATGGGACATAAGGTATGGGTGAATGTGAAACCATCATGTGGGTCCTGAGACATGAATCCAGGTCCTCTGCAAGAACAACAAGTCCTGTTAAACCCTGAGCAAGCTCTGCAACCCCTCCTGATTGTCTTTTAAACTTTGCATTTATGGAAACTAAAGAGTGTTTTTTGAAGCACTAGATCCTTTCACTCAATATTATATGTATTTTACCTATAATTGTTGTATTAGTTGCAATTCATTCATTTCACTGACATTTTTATTGTAGAATAAAACCGCATTGTGAGTGGAAACTATTCTATGACAAATACTTAAATATTTTTCCCCTAGAGTTATTATGAAGAGTGCTTTCAGAACATTTCAGTTATGTGAACATATGCATATGTTTCTCTTGATTATACATCTACTAGAACAGTTTGCAATATCAAAAGATAGATGTATGTTTAGTTTTAACAGAATATTGAACTAGAAGAAATTAAGATGTTCTTTTCCCTAGCATCATAATGACTGTAAGATTACAGTGTTGGAATGCAGCAGGTGTTCTCCTTTCCCAGATACTGACAGGGACCCTACTGTGAGTTCTTACCCAGCACTCTTCCAGGTATCAAGGTCTCTCCCCAGGTCAGTGAATATCCATCTAAGAAGATCTTAATCTTCACACACCCTAGTCCCTACCCATTTTCCTGTCTCCTTCCTGGGTGGCAAACAAGGAGTCTGGCTTCAAAGCTGTGTTCTGAAACCTTCCCTGTCCTCAGAAAGGTATAGGAAGAGACCTCCACTTCTACCAGATGAGCCTTGGTTTGCTCTTACAAAGCCTCTGCTTTGTGTCTCTGGTCCTGGGCCTTAAATTCTTCTAAGAGCTATCATCCATGATGTTATCTGTCTTTCTGTGAATGGTACTAATATCTCTTTTCATAAGCTGTATAGCCCCAACAATCCATCTTGGTGTCTCCCTTAAAACTCATCAGAGACCTTTCACATATTTGTAAAGTTTCTTTACCTTAAGATTCCCTTAGCTAGTTCAAGTTCGGGTAAATCTTTAGTTGTAGAACTGAACTGTCAAGGAGACACTTGGTGTATCAAGAAAATATATACTTCATGGAGACCATCCAAAACCAGATCAGATTTGTGTAATGTTAACTCTTGGGTTGGCATGTAAGGACACTACAAAAATATGTTTCCTACTTTATGTTAATGCAAAATTATTTTCATTCTGAAAATATTTGTAAAAGTCTAAAAGGCCTTTACCAGATTCCTAACAATTCTGATAGAGCAGATATTTCAGGTTAAACTATGAGAGTTCATAAGGTTTTGTCCCTGGTTTTATTTTAGTTAAGATTTAGTTTTTACTTAAAATTATATAAAATATGTAATGATATATTAATTTAATTATTAAATATCAATTTGATTATTAAAACATATAAGTGGAATATTAACAAAAATCATGAATGTTGCTGCCTGGTAGGTTATTTCTTTGCTGGTGAAAAGAAATAATTCAAGCCACATTAGATTATATTAAAGGTTGGTTTATTGGGAAGCTACTCTTGGGCAAATTCACTGGGCCCAAGGATTGAGGCCAGAGAAGGTGCCATTGGGGCACAGGGAGAGGAAGAGATAATGGGTGCCAACAAAGAGAGAGAAAAGAAAGAAAAGAAGGACAACAAGGGGAAGAGAAGCAGGAGAAAGAGAGTGAAATGTCTGGATTATTTAGGGAAGAGACTCTGGGGAAAAGGCAGCCCAGTTCTTGGCCTGCAAAGTACAGGGTTGTGGGCAGGGAGTGCCAGGTAGGGACTGAAGGATGCTTGGAGGACCAGGAGGCCAGGCCTGCTTTGATATGTAAAATATGAGCCTCAGTCTCTTGTATGGAGGTCTAAAGCCAAATGCTCCAAATCCAAACTTTGCTTTGGTATGACAGAATATAAGAGTTATAGAAAAGTTTTCAAATACTTCATAGGGGTTTCATGATATAGCTTTTACATTCAAGACAAATAATATAATCCTGTTTGCTAATCTTAGGCCTCAGGATTCGGAAATCAAATCTATAGAGAATCTTTAAATTATATTTTTAATGGAAAAGGAACACATGCATATGTGATTTTACAATAAAAAAAAAAAAGAATTCTAGATAGGTGTGGTGTCATGTACCTATTATTCTAGGGCAGAAGCCGGGGCAGAAGATTGGTAAGTTTGAAAACAGCCTGGCAGCCTGGGCAATCTAGAAAGGACTTGTTGCAAGGTATAACTGTTTTTTTAAAGGCAGGGCTGAAGATTTGGCTCTATTGCAGTACATCTACAGGATGCTGGATTACTTCCATATACGGCACACACAAAACAAAACAAGTCAAGGAAAAAGTGAGGGTGGGGAAGGGAGGGAGGGAGAGAAGCAGGAAGGAAGGAAAAGTTGTTTAGAAACCAGTCACATCACCTGTGCTTTTTCAATATGAAAACTAGATTACGCATATCATGTTTAAACTATTCTTAACACGCCTTTTACAAAAGATTAGGATCTCCTAAGGGTGGGCCGTACCTCAGTTCTCTTCTCATGTGAGAATGTAGCCAAGTAGTTAACAAAAATCAGAACCTCATTACACATTTTTTTAAAGTTGAGTCACCTACAATGGTACATCCATTTTTTTGTTATATACTCTTTCATAAATGGAACAGATTCTCAGTATACTATATGTTATGCTTCTGATTATTGTACAGATCTGAATTTGAATCCATCAATTAAAAAACATTGTAAAATTTCTAAGCCTTGAGTTATTTACATGAACTATGAGAAAAATAGTGAAGAGATATGCAGATGAAATGTGACCAAACAGAGGACACCTGGAACTCCAGTTCCAGGAAATCCAGTGCTGGCTTCTTATTTTCATAGACACGAGGCATGCACATGGGCATACATACATACATACATACATACATACATATATACATACACATACATGTGGGCAGAAATAAACATAAAGAAAATAAACAAATCTAATTGTTAAAAAGAAACATGAATGCCTGGAAAGACACATCCTTTAATTAATGTCTGTCTTCCTTAAAATTTAGTCTCCTTCCAGGCTAATCCATTTACTTGCCCTAGCAAAATGGATGACCAATTTTCATTTAAAAACAATCTATGTAATATTTAAGAAAAACAAAAACAAAATGAAACAAAATACTGCTAACCATTGATTTTCTTTTTCATTTGTATTAAAAAGAAAAAAAAAACTACAGGCACTAACTCCCTCTGGTTACTTCTCTCTAAAGCCAATGCCTCTGTAATTCAACTCAATTTGACATCCTTTGAGATTCCTTGCCTGTAAAACTCATGTATCGGAACATAAAACATTTACTTTTCCCTCTGAGAGTAAGACAGCATAAACTTTGTGGGGAAAGGCAAGGATATGTGTTTCTATCCAAATGGATAAAATTAGAGGAACCATTTTCTCAAAGACATCACCCTCCTTTTCAGAGTAATGATAAGGCAGCCCTGGCTCTTACCAGAAGCTGGTCAGTTAGAGCAAAAAGAATTTGGGTCAAAGGACCAAATTCTTAAACTCTTTGGAAGCAACACTTGGGAATGATCATGTTTTATAACTCCCGAGTCACTGTTTATGATTCTACCTACCTATCTGTCTATCTATCTAGCATCTATCCATCCATACATCTACCATCTATTTCTCTCTACTCCCTATTTCCTGTTCCCTTTCTTTTCCTTTCTCCCTCCTTCTTTCTCCTTTCCTTTCATGCCAACTCTATTGCAGTATGACTGAAGTACATCAAATCACGCATTCTCAAAATATGTAATTTGACCTGTTTAGCATCTTTATTTGCCTTGAAAGATGGTAACATAGTCCTGATGCATTTCTAGTCTTAGTTTTTGAAGCCAACAATCTAAAATTGGAAGTTATTTTGCCCTGTGGACCCAGATATCTAAGACTTCATTATATTCTTTTTGCCTGATAATCAGATGAGCTAATCTGTTCTAATGCCTAAGTCATTTTAAGTTGAATTATTACTTTTCCTAACAAAAGAACATAATAAATGTCCTGATTATCCCTGCAAACAGAAAGTTTTCTGTCATAATTTTGTAAGCATACTAAAGTTAGTTTTCAAATATTCATTCAAAAAAGTGCAATGTATAAGAAAATTAATTCAAAGTGCTCATCAGTGTTTGGGAATCCTGAGACAATCAGAAGTGATTTACTGTTCTTAGCATAGAACAAACTCCCAAAGCTATACATAAAATTTAGCATATATTTTACACCTAGTAATTTATGATATCTTTCATAAACATGCTATGACTTTGTTGGTTATACCATCTCTGACCAAAGCAAACCGCTGAAATATGGCTAGAGAAGAAAGGGATGTGAGAAACTAGAGAAGTTTAATGTCTCATCTTCCAATGTGATGCCTTTAAAATATGGTAATCTGGTATTGTGAGAAAACCAATTGAAGGTGGTTGAAATAAGACTGCTAGCTCAACAAAGCTCTAAATATCCCACTACAGGCTTCAATTACACAAATTTACTAAAATACTCTGGAATTAAGTTTAGAGAGAGAATGATTGCTCAATTAGTTTTAAACAGTAAATTTATTAAGGTGGGCAAAAAGCCAAAGAAACAAGTTATTAGCTGAATAGAACATGGCTTAAAGTTTAAAATATCATAATAGTATTAGTCAAAATAGTAGTGACTTTTTAAAAATACAATTCATACCCAAAGTTAAGAATACTTGTTCTCTACATTTTATGATAAGCTTGTTGATTTCACTTGGAATAATGGATCCATACTGATTGATGTAATATCATCCTTAAGCAGAACATAGATCTAGATTCAGAAACAATCTTTTAAGCTCTTATGTAAAACTTAAAGTACAAAAACAACTGTTTCGCAAAATTATGAAACCATTGTAGCTTTGTTGACCAACCACAAAATCCTAATCAGACTCCAGGAATAATTTGAAAAATTTTACCTACATTGATCTTCCAATGAACAACTCATATATGTTTAAAAATAATTGAAGAAGGAAAGGGTAGTACATTGAGGTTTAATGCTCATAATTTTGTTAATACTTTTTAAAATATGTCTCCACTTTAATGTTGATCAGTGTTCACACCATATAAAGAATGGTAAGCACAATTTGCAAAATATTTGGCCCATTTTCAAACATTTCTAGTGATTTGATTTCCCCAGGGTAAGTGTAGAAATCTTTAGAAATCTGGTATGTGTTAGCATTTTGGTCAGAGATCACTGCAGCTGTAACACTCCACCACAGGGATAAAACTCCACACCCAGAGGAGATGCAGAATTGACTGGAAATGGCATTTAGCACAGAAGTAAATGACATATTCAAATCAACTATTTAACACATTTGCCTGTGGTCGCCCACAGCTGGAGCTTCACCTGCAACCAGTTCTGCCTCCTACCCAACATGGACCAAATCTTGTTCCCTTTTTGCATCCAAGGACTCTACATAAAGAAATGCCTAGCTTTCTGAGTGGACACACAACCTGAATCAGATTTCATGGACCCAGTTAAATAATATGCCAAGTTATACCATGAAGGGATGGTAATATAGAGATAAACATGATTGACTTTGATGCCTCTTCTCTTCATGGTATTTCCCATTAGTTAGAATTACAGTGTCTGGAATCTGAGTCTTCATTGGCAATTCTTATCTGGGAATTTTTGTTGGTCACATCATTAAATGGCTCAGAGAAGATATATGAAGAAGCAGCTGTGGAGATACAAAATCAGATGTGAAATGGGTGTAGAAGACAGTGGAAAGCTCATTGGTCTAGACCCTTGAGGGGAAAGAGCTTTTCAAAACTCTTTGTTCTTGGGGACTGAATTATAAATAGACATTATGAATAAGATGAAATATTAGAAAAATTAAAATATAAAGCACATACAAAAGTGATCAAAAAGGGATTATCGAGAGACTCCTGGGCAAAAATTCATTTGCAAATAAGCATGTTCTCACCCAGCACTGTTTTCATTTATGGTTGAATAGAAGCTCTAATTGAACAGTCTTTTGTGGTGGCCAGTGTCTGAGACAGCAAGTAGTTCTTTTGTATGGGTTCATAAGTTTTCCCAGAAATAATTATAAAATATGCATGCTTTCTCTGAACACAGGCAAACTGGCTTACCCGGTTTCTGGCAAATATATTAAGCAAGAAAGACTTCCCACTTAATCCCATGCTTTAAACAATATTCAGTTAACAAAAATTAGTGAAGAAACAGAAACACGAGTCAATCACCCAAAGAATGATATGAAAAAAATAAAACAAAGTATATTTGAAGCACATTAGATGGGTCAGAGCCAACACCCTTACATGGTAGGAAAATAAAAATGTATCATGGTAGAAACTTGGATTTACAAGAAGTCTCTCCTAGTCTGAGACTATATTTATATCCTAGATAGAAAAAACAAAAGCAATAAATCTCTTTATATCAGAGACAAGTTTAGTAGAAATAAATTGAAGGTGTTTGCCCAATTAGACTGAACTAAATCTAATACAGGCAAACCTACATTTGATATATATTTAAGTTCTTGACATATTTAAAGGAAAGGTGGGGAAAACTGACTAGCTAGTCATTTTTTCAAAAGACAATTCTAGAGTTTAAGATACTTTCTTATGTCTTGCTCAAATAAAAAATAAGTGGGGTTTGGCATATTGCATTTTAAACCACAAATAAATCAATGAATTGATAATATGAATTATTTAGATACACTGCATAGTTATACATGTGGAGATAATAGTGGAGAAGAAAAAGCTGTCTCGATTCCTTCCTCAATTTCTTCTGCGATAGCTGGAGGCTTTGCGTCAGGCTGCAGACTCTAACCTTAGAGGTGACTTGTCTCTAGATCAGAGGCTAGCGACAAGTTATTCAAAAATTCTTCAGAGATCCCCCAAATACATAAATCTCAATCAAACTTTTGTAAGTAAAGCATTAGAAAAATGTTTATACTAAAGACTTTACTCATCAATAAAAAGGTATTATCCAACAATAAGTTGACTAAAGTCTCCCAAAAAATAAAAATAAAAAGCCCATAGCATTGAAAGACACAAAAAGCAAAGATATCAAATAATTCGGAGATATAGTCTATTTTTTTAAAAATGCCTGGTAATAAATGGTAGTTTGAACTCCAAATTCAACACACTACAAATGAGATAAGTGCATATGATATACTAATGCTCACATCTAACTTATTATTTGGTATCAATATTTGTGCTATGAAATCTTTGCTCCATCTGGTGATAAAGGACTTCTGACTGATTGATATCCCCTTAATTGAAAAAGATAATAAGGAAAATGCAGTGTATTGCTCATCTGTAATAACTACTAACATGTAATTTAACAATCTGTTGGCAAAATAATGACATAATTAAAAAAACCAAAAAATTGAGTACTTGCAATGATCATGCAATAAAAATAAAGAGAAATGAGATCCATTTGGCCAAATTTAAATAAATGTATTGACAATGTGACATGGAAGGAGTGTCAGTTCATTCTCCAAATACTCCCTTAGTGGTCACAATGTCTGAAAATTAAATTCAGTTTTGCAAGGCATGTCTCAGTCTCTATAGTTCCACCCTGAATTCATGCCTCCATTTTTGGAATGACACCAGCAGTGTCATCTTTGCTTCCATCCTTGACATATGTACAAACTCTCCAGCTAATTTTCCGCAGTATGATTAAACACATACTCCTTGTCTTGTGTTTGTGAGCCTAGTTTTTAATGGCTAAGTTAACTCTCTATCCTTAAATACATTACCTTCAAGAAGGATTCGCAACAAGAAGACAAGAAGGCTTGTCTCAGACCTCCAGGAGACAATTTTAATTGTTATGATTTGGATGTTCTTCTGGTGTTTATTAAGCAGAGGCCAAGGGTAAGCAAAGGATCCTGCAGTACCATATGCTCAGATAGTAGCATCTGACCTGTCTCAGATGTCTCAGGCTTTCTCAGACGTGACTAGAATTCACTTCAGAGACTGTTTCACCATGATCTGAACAAGAACAACACCAACAGACATACTAATGTAGATGTGGGGAGATCATGAGGCCTCAGCGCTAGACAAAGAACTACAGGCTACAAGGAGTGTCTTCCCTGGGGAAGAATGTACCAAATACTCAGCCATGAAAACATATACGTATAAGAACATTATGCAGACTGAGGGACTAAGGAACTTGTATGTATTTATTTAGGGACACACACACACACACACACACACACACACACACACACACACACAAAACAAAGAAAGGGGGCCAAGAATTTGAAAGACAGAAAGGTTTATGGGAAGTGAGCAGTCCAGGAGAGGGTTTGAAGGGAGAAACAGGAAGGAGAAATAATGGAAATATCATATAATCTCAAAAATTGAAAGAAAACTGTTTTTAAAATATAAATCAGACTGCATCATACTTGTACTTGAATCTCCCCAAAATATGTAAAGTAAATCCAAATAATCATATTACCCTCTGCACAAATGCTTTATCCTCTAAAGTTTCTTTTCTCTCTCTCTCTCTCTCTCTCTCTCTCTCTCTCTCTCTCTCTCTCTCTCTCTCTCTCTCTCTCATAGTTTCTTCTCTTAATTAAATCAAAATCTCTATTTCGCAAGTCTAGAAGGATCTTTGATCAGGGCCATTGACTACAATCTCTATTGAGTTTTAGCACACCTGGTTTCCCAACACTTTTTTTAAGTCACAAATCAGACCCAATCGAACAAAACAGTCTCTGAAAAACCCTATAACTATTGAACTACATAATATAGCCTCCAACTCTCAATTCCCAGTTAGTTCTATTTTCTTCAGAAAACTTTGCAATCACAACTATTTCATTCTTTATTTTCCAGTTTAGTTTCTATTTAGCTACATAACCCTGATTCAAGATTCTTCCTAGCTGGTCCTAGATTCTGTTGTTTGCAATTAAAAGTGACTATCACAATAAGATGAGCACTTTTGACAAAGCCATGGGATAGAAGATCAGCTTTCTGAAATCAGTAATACAGGATCCAATCTCATTCATGATTACAAACAAACTAGAAATGAAGCTCATGAAGGAGTCGCAAGATTTCTGCAGCAGAAACTATAGATCACTGAAGAAAGATTTGAAAAGACAATAGAAGAACAAGAAGACATCCCATGTTCACCAATCAGCAGAACTAACATTGTAAAAATGACTACAGTAATGAAAGGTACCCATAAACTTATTGTAATCCCCAACAAAATCCCAATTGTATGGTTATAGCATAGAACAAATAATACTGAAAATCACATGAAATTACAAAAGTCTCTTGATAATGAAAGTAATCGCAGTACAACCAGCGAAGTGAGGACATTAAGGTATCAGATTTCAAGTTATACTACAGAACTATGGTGACCGGCACACAGTAACAGCATACTACTAGCAAAAAGTAGACATGCAGATTAGTAGAATTGAGTAAAGGACCCAGGAACAAATCCCTACAGCTATAGCTACCTGATTCTCAACAAAAGTGTCAAAAACATGCTGTGGAGAAAAGATAAATTCTTCACCCATTGGTGATGGCAAGACTGGATATCCACATGTGGAACACTGAAACCATATCCCTGTTCATTACTATGGATACCAATATCAATGAAATGTTCACAAAGAAAAAGAATAGAAAAAAATGCTTAAGATCTAGGTAGAAGAGAGTGACTTTCTGAATATGGTTTCAATAGCTCAGCATATAATACCAAGTTCTGACAAGTGAATTGCATCAGATTGAGAACCTTGTGCATAAAATAAACAGTTACTAGACAACCGACCAAATGGGAGAGGATCTCCTTCAGCTATCCCTCTGACATGGGACTATTAAACACACCACATAAACAATTCCTTTTTTGAGGGAGGGTCTTATGTACCCAGGTTAAGTCTCAAACACACTATGCATCTGAGTTTTTCCTTGAACTTATGATTCTGCTGACTCCGCTCTCCAATGCTGAGATCCCAGGTGAGCATCATCATGCTTGCTTTATATTATGCTAGGGATCCAACCTAGTGCATTGTACATTCATAGCAAGTACTCTAGCAATTGCACTACACCCTTAGCTCCATTCATAGTTAAATGAATCTTTTCAATCTCCTAGCTTGCTATCCATATTCAGCCACACTCAATGCTGCCACCATACTTGACAAACCATACTCACTATGATCTCCAGCCTTTTGCATGTGCTGTTCTTTCCAAGTTGACCACTGTCTCCTTCTTCATCCTCCCACTGCTCTCTGCAAAGCTCAGAGGTAGACGCATAAAAGACACTGGAATTGAGGTCTATTTTAGTTGACTCAAGTTATTATTACAAACATACCTTACATGCGACAGTTTATAAACAGCAGATGCTGATTCTTCAGGGTTTTTAAGAGTATGATGTCCAAGAGGGGTTACCATCAACTTGGATGTCTACTGAGAGTTCCTTTCTCACAAGTCAACTTCTCATCATGTCCTCAGAGAGTACAGAGGAAGAATGCAAGCCTTTGTTGCTTTTACGAATGCACTAATTCCATGCATGAAGGCTATGTCTATAATTACTTGATCTCCTTCCCATATAAAGAGGCTCCACCTCTGTACATGCTTTACCTGTGACCTTTGACTACCACATGGACATTTGGGGAAATTTGAAAATTCAGACTGTCCCAGAGGTTGTGTTGTCATAGCATACATTTCCTTAACAGACCGAAATCATTTTGAAATGCAATCCAATTCCCTAGATCCTATTTGTTGATTTTAGGAATTCAGTAGATAGCCTTTTCTTTGTTTACAGAGAAACAATCTAAATATGGGAACCCCAAATCTCCAAAGGTCATATGGGACTCCATTCCAGGCCAGTTGAAATATAGACTGTGTCTTTTTAGCCAATCTTCTCTTATTGGCTTTGAACAAGTTACTTAAACTCCAAGAATGTTTTATACATCTGTGAAATCCATAGTGTGATAGACAGGAACCTGAATGTGGACCAAAGTCTGGAGCTCATTTCAGCTTTGACACTGACGAGTTTACGTTCTTAAACAGAAGATTCTAACCAGGTAGAAAGTATTTGACAAGTAAGTAAATGTGTTGATTTTGAATCCCCTTAGACCATAAGAAAGACTCTCTCCATTCAGTCTTGGGTCTGGCCTATTTTTTAAAAAAATGATACATTCCTTCACTTCTTAGCAATTATCACACTTACTAATAGCCAAAACAGGTAGGTTTGCTCTTTTTTTTTTTTTAATAAGAAAATGCCATTTCCTTGATAGCTTAAGCTCTTGGGCTTTCAAATTCCTTGTTTATCCACTCAGGAAATGGGTGGACTGCCTCACAAAACAGCACACACAAAGTGATTAGCACTTCATTACTGTTGATGCAGTAGCTGGACTCCAGGCTTGAGTAGAGCTAATTCATTCAAAATAAATCCAGAGTTCCTTTCTTATATTTGGAATGAAAAGGATGAAATTTTGCACACTGACCACTAAACATTTAATTTAGTCTAAAAGAATGTGAGACTTTGCACCACTTCTCTTTCAACGTCAATGTGATAAATTGCTTGGAACTTAATATAGACTCTTCCTGTTTAAATGAGCTAGCCATATGCACTTATATGTATGTGTAAGTTATGTCAGAGATTATCCTATTTTACTTATTGGAAAATTGTTGTCCAAGTTTTATGAAAACTGCTAGGCTATTACAGTATAAATTATAATACACTTCTTGGTTTTATCTATTTCTGTTTATTTTTCCAGTTATTTCCAAGTGAGTCATTGTGATGAAATAGGAGACAGACCTGATGCCTGCAGTCCCCATACTCAGAAGGCTTACAGGATGATCGTAAGTGCGAGGCTAGCAGTGGGTTACATGGAAGGGTCCTATCTCAAACCTTCCTCACAAAAAGACTTGCAAGATTTCCCTATCTGTCAGCATGGCATTTATGCAACTTCATATTGGATTTGGTCTGCAGGAACAGACCAGAGCAGTAGCAGTGATGGCATGTCACTGCTCTGGAGGAAGCTGGCTGCTTGACTTGAAGAGGGGCCTGTAGGTCACAAGTCTGAGGCACTGAGACCTCCTGTCAACAGCCACTTGAATGAGCTTGGGAGCAAATCCTTTAGTAGTAGTCAAATCTTCTGAGCCTGCAGCTCAGAAAAAATGTCCTGATTGCTATATCAGGGAAACCACCCAGCTAAGCATCCATCACCCACAGAAACTACAGGGTCACAAAATGCTAGTGGTTTCTATGTACAACATTTTAGAAAAGGAGTTGTATAGCAGTAGATAACTCATACAGCAAAGAAGTAAGAAACTTAAGATACCACTCATATCATTGCCATCCTTTATTAACACCCATCAAAACAGAATAAAACCAGAATAGAACACAATATATTGCTAAATTCACATTATTTTAGTGGTAGCTTAATACAGTTTAGATTTTTTTGTTTATGAAATCATTTGGTACAATAGTTGATTGTTTAATTACTGAAATAAAAAAGAAATAAGAAAAAAGAAAATGAAGGCATCAGAAACCAAAATAAATGGAGACTCAGTACAAACAAAAATCACATAAAATTAGGGACTCTGGCAAGCAGTTTTAATGATTTTTATGTTTTATTCTTGTGATTTGGGTTGGATAGTTGTTTTTTTCTCAGGGAACATTTATTTTAATTATCATCTAAAAACTCAGAGCTAAGATATCCATTTAGAATTTCAGGGTAAGGTAGAAATGAAATTGAGAAAAGGGAGTCAGATGGACCTCCCAGCTGAAGTCTCACCATTGTGGAACAGGAATGCTTTAAAGCAGGCTGTGACATTTGAAAGCTCTGCTTGGACTTGGGAATGTAGGGGAATAGTTGTAGATCTACCCTCTACTGAGTTTCACTCTGACTTTGGTAGGAATGACCCACCCTTCAGAATCAACCCATCAGACAACTTAACCACCTTTCACGCCTCTATGCCCCCAGACTTGTACTCACACATTAAAATATGAATGTTGAACAGAAACACCAGTCCAAATAAATGTAGCAGTATAATGATTTCTATGTATAAAGAATAAAAATTCCAAATTATAAAGTAAATGTACATATTAAGTAAAATAAAAATAGCCTTCATTTTCCTTTGTAAAGATGAACAGACAGTCTCCATTCACACAGTATTTCTCAAAAACTTGGATACTGCCAACATGTAGTAGTAGGAGGGGAAAATGTCAAATATTTCATATAAACTGTGCACTTAAGGGTAGTCTTAATATATTCAGTAATACCAGGCATAAAATTCCAACAAGCACTGCTGTCAGGAGACAAGGGCTAGTATATGGAAAATTTTTCAACATTATATGGCTTAAAGATGGAAAAATGTTCCATGTTTTTCCATAGTTTAACACTTCTATTAAATGTGTACATGCTATATAGCATTGGTTATGTCAAGTATTATAGCTGGGACTCTTCTATTAGCAGTAGAAAAAAATGATCAACTGTGCTGGAGAAAGAAATATGTTCTTATTCACTATAAGAAAAAACAGTAAACTCCTTAGTGAATAAAAGAGACAATTAAAAATATATACTCAAAATTATAACAATATTTCAGATGTGCATCAAACACTTCATTAATTAAAATATTATGCTATTTTCTGAATTTTTATGATGTCTGGTATGTTCATCCCAATTTTTGATTTATAATTTTTGTTATGCCTTTACTCACATTAAGTATTCAGTTTTTGAAAGTTATTTGGCTGCAGTGTTTATTCATTTTCTTAGAGCATCCATAAGCTTGGATGTATCCAAGGAATTAGAAACAGAGAAGAGAAAATCAAAAGGTTAGTCATGTCACAGAGCATGCAAAAGAATACAAATTGTACAGCAAGAAACTGACAAATGTCTTAGGATTATTAAAAACATAGACCATTTTACCAAAATTGATCCTTACTAGAATCCGTCTACAAAAGTTACATATGAAGTGAATTTGGCTGTATAATTGGGGGAAATGGACAAAAATAAGTGGCCCATTGAATATTTATTTCTATATCCACTTTGAACTAATTCAGTTTAATGGCTTTTTCTCTGGTATCTATTGTTTTCAAAACAAGCATATGTGAAAACTGTGGATGGCTCACTTTCTGAGAACATAGCAAAGGAGATGCATCTCTAAAGAGGCCAGGAACCGTTTGCCCTGCTTTCTCAATGTATCAGTTTGGAAACAAGGAGAGAAAAATGGTAAATACTCCCTAAGACTTTCCACACTAAGTATACTGAGTCCTTAGCACAGTTGTCTGCTGTCACATAGCACAGGCTTATTCAGGGTGCTGCACAAATGCCTAAAAACCCTTGGTTGTTTTCTTTGTTTTTGTTTTGTTTCATTTGTTTGTTTTTTTTTAGACTTCAATAGTGTACTCTGTTATACTTCAAAGATGACCTCTGGGGTTGAGTAGCATTTCCAACACATTCCTGTAAAAGGACTTAGAATAAAAAGACATTGCCTCTGAACCACAAAAAAATACAATATGGAAAAGCAAGCCTCTCACCACTGTCAAGCTCTTTAGAGATAACTGACGGAAACAAGGACAATTATTTATCAGAGGGATTTTAGTGAAATGATTGAGAATGGCCTTCTGCATTTCGCCATCCTTATATATGAGTGTCCTCACTGTCTCTGGAATCCTTTTCAATGGATATTTCAATGGATATAAGGAGTGGTTACTAAGGAGTGGTTGCTAAGCATAAGAGTTAGAGAGAGGCAGCCATGTTCCTGACTCCCTACTGCCCTGCTTTTGGACTTGCATAATCAGTTGGCTTTCTTAAGTCTGAACCTTCCTATAGCTGCCTCTTTCTAAGAAGTGCTGAGAAGAATGAAGGACCAGTCAAACAGTGGCTCAACATATGACATAAGCTGCTACTAGATTTTAATTAGTTAGTATGAAGGCAAGGTAGAAACAGGTTCTAAGAACACAGAATTTGCTTCAAAGTAAATAGTTCGGATTCAAAGTAAACAGTACTACAAAGTAACTTTCAGATCTTTACCAGAGAAGATTATGAAATATGGAGTAAATTTTCAGTTTCTCCAATTTAATCTTCCGTGGCCTTCAGAATGGGTTAGAAGAGAGAGTGGATGACAAAGAGCACAGGGGTCTGACACCTAGCATCTTTCCCTGCTTTCAGCCAGAGGCCTCTGCTCAAGAACCAAACACAGTTTTAAAAGTTAACAGATTCCATTCTGACTGTCCCTACCCCCAGAATCTGACAATTTCAACCTGCTGCACTTTGTTTTTATTACTGCCTAGCTTGGTGTCTTACTCATTATTCATCCAGAATATAAGGCCATTCTTCTAGGAAAATGCTTCTGTTTTGAGTTTAGCCCTGGGAGCTTAGATTCAGTTCCAGTAAGCTTATTTCTTTTGTTCCAAGAAGAGGAACTGTTTACAAATAATCCATGTATAATTAGTTACCTGGTCTTAAACTTGTTTTATTTTTATTTCCTCTCTCCCTTGTGAAGCCATCTGGGAAAAGCTGATTATCCCTAAGTCATTAGAAGCTAATATGTAGTCGAGGTAGGCTAGGTTTTGAATCTCTCTGTTAATGTTGGTTAAATACTTAAAACTAATTAGACCATTTTAGTAGACATCATTTATTATACAATGCTTCTTAAGAAATAGTCTTAAACTTGAGGCTGATAGATTCGACTGCTTTCATATGGATAACTCCTTAGTCCATGTGTTCAAAGTTGCACTATGTAAGTGTGTAAGGAAAAGCCATGTCCAAAGAAAAGAAAAATCACATCAAGTTATGAAACTGTCACCAATAACAGGAAAGAACCTGTAAATCTCAGACTCTAAACTACTCAATACTGCAATGGCCTCTGCACACTTCTAAGCTCATGTACACCCATCCATGAATTCCTGTGTTATGGATTCGTCAAATGTAATGAAAACAGAAAAGCTATCTTTGCAAAGTTTTCACATCTATTTTAACTTATAAACTGAAGAATATACAACCCCTGAACCGTTCTTTAGTGAGTAAGCTACAGTTCA
>JADRCD010225615.1:68722-81312 GCA_019843815.1 Montemys delectorum | reverse complement strand
AAAAAAAAAAAAGAATGATTACTTCCTGTTACTAGTACTCTATCCTAGATATTTGGCCACATAACAGCAAGTCAAATGAGTATTTGAATAATTGGGCATTGCTGACAGGGACAATATTCATGCATTTTGGAATGCTCTGTACAATCATGGCACCAGGTAGACACAAAGATGCTTTCTAATTTAATTTATGTGTTGTAGAAATAGGAGCCATTATCATCTGACAGGACCTTGTGTGAGAATCCCAGTTCAGCTACTTTATCACCATGTGGTTTGGGGCAAGTTATTTCACCTCTGAGACTGTTTCCTGTCTGTGAAGTGTGGTAGAGAGAGTGTCTAGGTACCCTAGAGCTCACCTCTCAAACAAGGCCTCCTGTGAGGCTCCATCCTAGTACTGTGCCTGCTGCATGTACTGTAAGGACTCTTCTTTTAGAATGGGGTCTTATTTTTAATCTTATATTATGGAATCAGATTAAACATTGGAATCTTGTGATTTAACCATCAGTTTATCTACTATCTCTGAGAAATACCTTAAACTGAAAACAAAGAAGAGTAGGCATATGGCATCTTGTGCTTTCTTTCACCTACATCATTGATCGCTACCCACATTGTTTCTCCTTTTCTCAGCCACACAGGAAACTAATGAAGCCATATATAGAGCTCTGAGATATAACTGACCTTGTGCACCTTTAATTGAGGACAGAATTTGCTAAAGTGCCGCCACCACCTACCAGTGGTTTACTTTACAGCCTGTGTCCTGGCCAGACTGGCTGTTGGCTGTATAATTTGTCTAGTTTTGTCTGGAGCCTTAGACTATTCAGCTGCTTCAGGGCAAAATCTTTTGGGGTGTCATTAAATGGGATTGATAATTGGCTTCTGATGAATATTCATTGTGACTAATGACTTTGGGCAAATTTTACACATACAGTCTTTCTATTCTCCTACCAAGTGAGATATTTGATAGAATCATTTTCCTCAACTTGTACTTCAATTAAATATTCACATACCCCTTTGTTGACTATACTCCTTATTGTATACTTTCATTTATCCTCTATAGGAAATGAGTATATTCCTTCAGGCTCCTACATGTGGCTGGTGATACTATGTAGAACTCAGTACATCATTTCTGGGTCAATGTAGATATACAGAGACCCCATTGCAGTTAACCTAGCCACTGTTCTTAACAATACACAGAATGAGTATCACTTTATATTTTGGGAAACAGCCAAATAATTTCCTGCTTAGTTTGTTTGTTTTATTAATCAAATGAGTGAATGTGTCTTACCCAAATTGTAGAGACTTGGCCTTAGAAAAGCTCTAATGGAATGATTGAGCACCCTTAAAAGCTTGTAGGTTTGTCTGTTTATTTGTTTTTAATGAAGGATAACTATTTTAAAACCTTATCATTTAATCTGGTAGATTTATTTTGAGATTAAGAAGTTAAGTCAAAAATGTTGTCTAGAGCCGGGCACTGGTGCCACACATCTTTAATTCCAGTACTTAGGAAGCAGAGACAGGCAGATCTCTGAATTTGAGTCTAGTCTGGTCTACAGAGTGAGTTCCAGGATAGCCAGAGCTACACAGAAAAGCCCTGTCTCGGGGGCGGGGCTAGGGGGAGATGGGTTATTGTCCGAAGATAAGAATTGGCCTAAGACAATTTAAACAAATAAGAAACAGGAAATCAAGTCCCACCTCAAACAAAATCATCCTAGTGAATAACTTATGATAATTTCAAACATATTCATGTCATAATGTTACCTTAGCACCGAATAGGTTTTGCAGTGTGTATATTACAATTCATCTATTTAATGTACTGTAAAATACAGCATAGGCATACGATTGGATGGATGGAAGACTCAAAGTAGTATATTTGTATGTCTAAGCTTGTCTTTGTTTTGGAATAAGAGTTTGTAGAACTCTCATTGTTACTGAAATTGTTAAACAGTGCCTAATATATAAGCTAAACTGCTGGCTATCTTTATGTTGTAAATATAGTCTGGTTGCTTGTCTGTTTTTTAATTTATTCAGGGTGCACACTGCATTGACAAACACTTATATGCATGCATGCAGTTGTGAAATGTGGGGATGAAAAAAGATACGGTCTTTGTGTATGTCATAACCAGGAGACAAACCTCAGTCATTACAATTCATTTAGTAACAGAGTCAAGGCAAGACTAGAGAGAGGAGAAGAGAGCTTGTTCAGAGGCTTAAGGGAAGAGTTTGCCAGCCAAACAAATCCCAGCAGGTTTGAGAGATGGGTGAAAGAGTGAGGGAAGGAAAGGAGTCCATCACTCCAACTCTTCTGCAAATGGTGTGTTCCAACGGCAAGCTGGGGAGGCAGCCGGGTTTGGTTGAAGATGCTGTTTCGCATGTAAACCAGATCTGGCACAGGCATTCTATTCTAGCTGTGCCCTTAAGGCTTGCAAACAAGAAGTGATGTGACTGGACCTGCATGGACCAAGAATGCTGGTTAAAGATAAGCAGAAGGACTGGTGCTCAGGACCACAGTAACCATGCAGCCTGACTTGTGGGTAGCATCTAAGTAGAGATGGTTTGTTCTTCAAACCACACCACCAACTATGTTTGTCCTTCCAAACTCTAGTGAAAATAGACATGGCAATAATGTATCTATATGGCAGCTACCTGTATCAGAGAACCTACAGAATGGGATCGGTGATTGAACCTCAGTGCCTATGAACAGCTCCCCATACTCTCTGGATCTACTCCCTACATGTACCTGATTTAAAGAATGAGGTGTGAAGAGAATGGGTGAGGGGCAGAGTACCCTAGCTTCAGTACATAGCTTTTGCAACTGTGAAGCAGCAGCAGCATCGTATTCAGTTTAAAGCTGGTTGTGCTATACTAACCTGGATTCTTTTAAGTGGGTCTTGGCACATTACTCTTTTACCACATAAATGTCCTTCTGTCAGCAGAGACCAGTTACTACCAGCTTCCAAAAAAAAAAAAAAGGAAAGGCCTCAAGGTGACAGGCTTCCTAAAAACCAAAGAAACATAAGGAAAAAGACAGAAATAAGAGTTGTGGGCTGTTGTTACTTAGTAGCTGAATCCCCAGGGTTGCATCCTGTTCCTTTTGCCGTATTGAATTTTACAGAGATTGTATTGCTTTTCATTACCCTTACCTGTCAGTCTTTAATTGTATCAAATACTGATTATTTGACATCTCTAGCTCTTAAAAGTAAAGAGAAGAAATACAAAGCATGTTGTTGAAAGAAATGGGGAAGGATAGGCCCACAAACCATGCTAGAACAATTGATCAACTACCCAGAAGATCTAAAGCCCACATTAATTGCAGATGGATTCAGGAGTTAAATGCTTGCAGACATTTTGGACGTCTTCCCTTGGACAAGGAGTGGGACTCATCACAAGGAAAACCTTGCCCACCCAGCCATTCATATCTCTGTTCAGAAACTTGAGGAAAATGAAAGCCAACTTGTCAAAAACATCACATAGGATGACGGCCTTCACAAGTCCTCAATGCTTGCTTATAAATAAGTTTGAAAGATACCAGCACTCCTTTTAAAGTTCTGCAGAGAGAGAAAGAGAGAAAGAGAGAAAGAGAGAGAGAGAGAGAGAGAGAGAGAGAGAGAGAGAGAGAGAAAGAGAGAGAGAAAGAGAGAAGGAGAGAGGGAGAGAGAAGGAGGGAGGGAGAAAGACAGAGAGACAGACGGGGGGCGGGGGGACTTTTGTGTAAGAAATAGAGTCAGGAAACGTGACAAAAACTATTCACCATGCTAATCAGAGGGGTGAAAATAATAAGATGGAAGTAATTGTAAACTTGACTGCATTGCTTAGTTCTGGCGAAGTGGTCAGTTACACTGACACAAGTAGTTCTTACTTCCTCTGCCTGCTGAGCACTGTAGTGTATCTGTAAGGTCTGCAGTCCACACCTAGAAATCATATGTCCAGATACAAAGCATGCACTGGGAATAATGACAGGGTGTGTTTCCTAAGACCATTAAGGATATAGGAAAATGATATCAGGAAATAATGTCAAAATAAAAAGAGAAAACCCATTATATTTAGAGTTTTGATTTGGATAGAAAAGGAACTATAACTATTTACATGTACAATAACATAAAATATTAAATAATCTTCAGAAAATACCGATTCTTTTATCACATTCTTCTTTTTTGTCAATTCTCTAAATGTGCGTGAGCTTTAAAAAAAAAAAAATTTTTTTTTTTTTTTTGGTGTAGTCCTGAGGATTTTGACTTGACTTCAGACATACACATACTAAACAAAAGCTATCACTGAGCTGCACTACACACCCCCAACCCCAACCAGCCTTGCGTTAGCTTTAAAATCAGGGGATAGGAACAAGATATTTTGAAGAGAAAGTCTGTTGCATTATACTGGGGTAGGCATTTCTGATGAGGAGTTGTTTCTGTTGTAACTTTGAGTCCTTCGCTTAAGCACAACCCTCCCTCAATTTTGCCTTGTGGTCTGACTCTCTGCCCTTCTTTTTTGCAGTTGACGGCCTGCATCCACGGCTCGGCTGCCATGCTCTACCCCATGTACTGGCAGCACGTATACATCCCTGTGCTACCCCCACATCTGCTGGATTACTGCTGGTAAGGCTGCTGAGCACCTGTCCTTCCTCGTCCCAGAAGGACCCATATATGTGAAGGCTTTAAATTTTAACTGCTATGGGTGACACTAAATTAAAAGCAGTTTTAAAGGTACAGGGTGTGGAGTACCTGACAGCAAGGTGCTTTATGTCATGGCGTTCTGACAGGGTCAAGAGTAAAGCTGACACTTTTAACACTTCTCTCTATAGAGAAGCTAAAGCACCAAGAAATTGTGTGCTTTTCTTTTTCCCACTAAGACATACTGAAAACTGGTGACCATGAGGGATCCGCAAAGCCTCCTAGTTTCAACCGTGCCCTGGCACATCCCACTAGACTTGCTTTTAGCTGTGGTTTGGGCCTTCTGGGGTTTTGTTATTTTGTTTTTTGTTTCTTCTTTTTTTTACTTCCCTCTGGTCTCTTGCTCCTGTCTATTTTTGTTCATTTGTTTGTTTATTTGTTTGTTTTATTTTACCTTTCTTGAGCCAGGATTTTACTGTATATCCTAAACAAGCCGCAAACTCACAGAATGTTCCTCCCTCAGCTTCCTGGGTCCTGCTTTCACCGTGTATACCACACCCAGCTGTATAACCCTCTGAAGCTTTGTGAAGAATTCACTGTTGAGCATGGGTTTGTGGAGGAAAGGAAAGAAGCAAGATGAAGTTGTTCAGACACAATTATCTTTTTTAAGATAAAATACCATATAGGGACAGGTGGCTCATGGGAGACTCAGTGCCTTCTGAAGCACCCTCACTGCCTTTGGGAGTATGCCAGAAGGGATAGTCTATATGGCTGACTTGGATCTGTTTTTCTTATGAATAATTTTTCTATGTTGTAATATATTAAGAGGCATTGCCTTAGAACCGCTCACGTCAGTAGATGCTGAAAAGGGAATATAGTGCATACATTGAAAGGCCCTTGGTTATCTTAACAGAAACTGGAGCTTCAGGGGAAAGGCTCCATTTTTGGGGACCATTGCCCTTACTTGTGATCAAATACTTCATGAAATTGGCCATTGATTCAGAATGGTAGAGGTCAGTCAACCCTGTGTTTGCTTTTCCTTAGTTCTCTCTGAAAAGACTCATGTAAGTAGCCACCTTATATTCTAGAAGCCGCAAGGGTAGACCCAGTTTGGATGTTTTAGGTTCAGCCTCTTTCCAAGCCACAGGTACAGCAAAGACATAGTTCAGGGACAGCAAATATTATCCAAGAGCATGGGGCCCAGTGAACTGGCCTACTTCCTTATATTGAGATCTTTCTGATTCTGGTGGATTTTCTTGTTCTTATTTTCTCCAAGTTCCCTGCTAGATGTATGAGTTATTACAGACTAGGTTATTTCTTTTGTGGAGGCAGTGGGGGTTAAGGGGATATTGATACAGGGTTTCTCTGTGTAGTGCTGGCTGTCCTGGAACTCAGAATCTGCCTGCCTCTGCCTCTGTTCTAGTATTAAAGACATGCAACGCTATCAGCCCTGGCATTTTTTAAAAAATTTTTATTTGTTTTTTATGTGTATGTGTATTTGGCTAAATGTATGTTAGTACCCACAAAGGCCAGAAAAGGGTATTGGACCCCCAGAACTGGAATTGCAAATGATTGTGAGCCATCATGTGGGTGCTGAGGAATTGAACCCAGTCCTCTACAAGAGTAGCCAGTGTTCTTTATCACTGAGCCAATGATCAGGAACGGAGCCCACATTGGTTTGCCCTGTCTTTTTACATTTTGCTGAATTTTGGAAATTGTTTTTCATTAAGGATGCCTTCTAGATATTCCTGGTCTGTATTCCATTTTTGATCCCTTGTGGAACAAGTAAAGGGAGTATTATGTTTTCAAACAGAAGGGATCAATATACAAAGTCCTTAAAATAGTTTTACCTTAATTGGGGTCTCTGATTTCCTCAGGAGTGTTTTCAGACCCCAGTGCTCCCCCAGCACCCCACTTTTATGCAAATTCTGTGTCTCATATCCCTTAGGAAACCATGCTGTGTCATGCTGTCCCCATTAGCTACTACTCCCTCTGCCCCTGGGTCAAGGTGAGGGTCATCAGGCTCCTGTCCCTATAGGTGTGTCATGGTGCCAGATCCTCCATGTCCTTTGGTTCCTAGCACAGCATCTAGGAACCTCCCTCACTGCCCTTTCACTGCTGTCTGTTTATCTACACTGTATGTCACTGTATGTATTTATTTAGACATCCTCAGCTCCTTTCTCTTGCTACTCCTGTAGCCCTTCCCACTCACTCTGAGCTTGCACTGGTTGTGTTTATCATCTATACAGAGGTGACCAACCTCCCTCAGAGAGCCCATGAAATAGCACAAACAGGGCTGAGCTAACAGGACAACACCATGTCTCAAGTTTATTACTGCTTGGCTACTCAGCTTAGAGAATGTGACTTTGCTTATGTCCTTACCTAAAGAGGGCCTCCTCAAATCCTTTCCAAACACCTACTTGTATAAAAGTACTTCTTAACGTGAAACACACTGTCAGGCACCCAATAGGGTAATTCTTGACACCGTACTACCTTTTGAAAGCCCTTCCACTGCTCCCTTCTCCTTCCTGCTTCTCATACCTTCTGACTTGACTACAGCTTTGTCTGGATCTCCTTGTAGCTACCTCTCTGTCCTTCCTGCTCACTGACCCTACTGGGTTTACTTGCTTTCCTGCTTACACTGGACCTTCATGGAGTTCTCAGTGTGATGAATAGTTGTGCTGTATTTCAGACACTGGGCAACACGTAGTTGAGGCTAAAATGTTAGTCTCCATCAACAGGCACTTAGATGATGGGGTGTTGAAGACAGACATGATAAGAATACCTCAGCACTTTCCTATCTGCTATTCCTTTAATAGATTCTGATGGGGAATTATAAAGACCACTGCTGGCAGGACCTACTAAAAAATGATGTCAGCCATCCTGAGCTTTCACTAATCCTCTCTTCTTATTCCTGACTCCTTTACACCTATCATGGTCAGGCCAAAGATGAGGCTTCTTATTCATGTGAGACCTGAGGGGGCAGGTGGCCTGCCTGAATTCCAAGGCTTTCCTGTCCTTGGAGGAAGGAGGAACAGTCTATCCAAAGACAGCCTCTCCACCTGGGCTTAGGATCTGTTTCCTGAACTTATCTGGGATACATTAGAATTTTTTTCTCCCTTTCCTGCAGTCTCCCTCCTCTCACTAAAAGGTGTGCAAGCCCTGGGTCCTCAGGCAGACCTTTGCTTGTCTTTTTTTGAGCTTCCAAACCAATTAGTTCTTCGTTTTTCCATTGACAAGTACATCAGTGGAAAGAACATGTTTGTCATCTGGTAGTGTGTGTTGTCACTGTTTAGATGAAAGATTGTAGGACTGAACAGAAGATTAAAGAGAAGACAGAGGAGTTGGAAGGAAAGAAAAAGCACAAGATACACCCAAGAAAGAAAGGGGAGGGAGAGAAAACAGGGAAGGCTGAGGAAGGTAGGAGGCAGAGTGACCCCCAGCACGGCTTAGGAGGGTAGGAGACAGCCTTACAGAGTGACCCCTGCATGGCTACATAGAGAACCCCTCCCTCATATATAACAGCCACACAGACACAACCTTATTACAGACATACAGACACACACACACACACACACACACACACATACACACTCATGAGTGCAGCCTTGAGTACTGACAACGCAGAGCTGCCTGGAGTACTTGTTTAGACAGGAAGGAGTACATGGGCTTTGGAGTTCAAGGATGGCAGGGCTCAGGAATTGACAGTGTCCCTTTGCCAAAAAGTTCAACCTCAGCATTTCATTATTTGCAGTTTTGTTGGTAAATCACTAGCTGTTTTAAAGCTATCAGCTTAAGCTTTGTGTGGTAGCACACACTTACATAAGCATAGTTCTCAGAAATCTCTGACAGAGGATTCCTTCAAATCCAAGGCTAGCCTGGGCTTAAATATCAAGTATCAAATCCTCTAAAGATTTGTACAGCAAGACCCACAAACACACACACACATGCACACATGCACACATGCACACACATGCACACACGCACACACACACACATACACGCACACACACGCACACATGCACATACTCGCACACACACACACATACACACATGCATACACACATGCACACACACGCACACACACATGCACACACGCACACATGCACACTCACACGCACACACACGCACATACACACACGCGCACACACACATGCACACACACACACACACACACACACACACACACACGCACGCACGCACGCACGCACGCACGCATGCACGCACTACCCAGCAGCTCTGTGATTCAGAATCACAGAGGAAAAAGTCTTCTGGTGACACGGTGATAGCGGCCTGGAGGCTGCAGCCACTGGACCGCCTCTTTGACTTCTGTGACCACATTCCATCCTTCTGATAGCCCCGCAAAACAGGCATGATTGGCTGTACTTCACAGGTCAGTAAACCAAGGCCCTAAAGGGTTTAGTAACTTGTTCCACCATATATACTGTGTTCTGTCTGATTCCAGTCTCAGGATTACAAGCAAGAACTATGTACATACATGCACACGTCCTAAGAGTCAGGTATAGTTGTGTACATGGAAAGAAACTGAGATGTGGAAACATATCAAAATATTTAACAATGACTTGTGATGTGATGGAGAAGAGATTATTTCAACATGATTTTTGTTATATTTTCTATTATTTCTATAATGAAGTACAATTTAATTGAATGCTTTCTTTTGGAAAATAGTTAACATAGCCAGTTGTTCATTCTAGCCACTGCCTGTCCTGTCTTCTTTGCATTCTGCCTTTTCAGTGAACTGTCCCAGATCCTCTTTCCAATGCCATCTCTCACTTCAGAGTTCAAGAGTGTCATTGTCTGATGAGCCATGGGCACAGCAGCAGCTCAGACTTGGAATAGAAGGCTTACTGAGGAAGGACACTGAATCTTCCAGTTCAGCTCCGTTTTTTGTTTGTTTGTTTGTTTGTTTGTTTGTTTTTGTTTTGGGGTTTTTTTTGTGCCTAAATAGCTTTGTGATGAGTCCTCCTCATGTTTATAGAACTGGTACCTGACCTTTGTGACACCTGACCAAAGGTTGATTTCAGGCCAATGGAGGTTGGCATCTGCTTGTAACTGTAAAATATAAGTGTGATGAAAGGAAAGGCCGCAAAAGAAGAAGGCAGACCCCCCAGTCAAGGCTTAAGTTGATCACTTTAGTCTGATGTAACTGCTCTGGGCAGAAAGTAAAAATGTTATGAAAATGGAGTCAGTGTTAATTACTTTATTCTACTGAGATCCTTCCCTTGAAAGTCACCAGGTTGAGTGGAGTCTTTGGTGGCTGGAGCCAGCAGGGATAACTACCATTTAAGCAAAGGGCTGGGAGCCCTCAACATGTAAATCTGAGGAGGTTTGTTCCTCTGCAGATGATTTAAATGTTAAGTACATCCCCTTGCAGGGGATACACAAGTGGAATCTGAAAACTATTATCTCCTGTAGAAATGAACTCTCAATTTGCTCACTGCACAGGAAGGGCGGATTCTAGTCATTTTCACTGCCAGCAGGTGCCCTTTCTATGCATAATAGACTTCACAAGTGTAATTAACACATGAGGACCACTGCTGCCAGTTTTTCTTCAGGTGCATGCTGCTAGGAGTTTTCAGGACAACAGCGCTGGCCACAAGAGCCTCTCACATGGTGCTAGAAGATGAGATACTCATTGACCTCTGGACAAAGACATGTTAAATGGGGCTGAACCTGTCCTCTGCTGTGAGCACCACAGGTCATGGTCTTTGGACTCCTGGGACCCCAGAAGCTGTACACAGCCTCTGGTTGAGCAGAAGCTAGAAGAGCAAAGCTGTAGTTTGCATGCAGTTAATAAATGAAAGGATGATGCTGAGCACCCTGCAATTATGTGGAAGACTCTAATTGCACATTCACAAATACAACAACCAATTATCTGAGTTAACTTTAATTAGAGCTATAATCACAAATTTTAATTATCAGAATAAATCAGTTTAGTACAAATGGCTTCCCTTAAATATTTCCCAAATTAATTTTTTCCATGTCCCTTCCCCATTTTGACAGAGCAATGGAGTAGAGATTTGAGCTCACACAGACCTGGATTCAAATCTCAGTCTTATCTCTTATTTCACCTCTGATGCACATTGTCTTTTTTGGGAAATGGGTACAATTTACCTATTTTGAGGAGTAGCTATGTGAGTCACAGGCATAGTTACTAGCTTTACAGGGCTGCTACATGTTTATAGTGATTGCTCTTGTCACCGTCACCGTCACCACAAACACAGGACTTGAGTTTTAGTTTCCAGAAGGTTGAGTTGACATCAAATGTTTCTCTTCTGCTGCCTCATGAGCTCGAGTCAAACTTTATAACTCCTTTTCTTTTTTACCCATGAGATTGTTTTTATTTTGACTTTTGTATTTAACTTGAGTTATTGTATGGTTGTTTTCATTTGCAGCTGTGGCATAAGAATGAAAAGAAAAGAAACAAAAGCAGATGGCAGAGAAAGCAGAAGGAGTAAGACACTTCCAGCCCTTATGAATATTTAAAAGCATGTGCTGCTGGTTCCTTTAGATTTGTGCCATTCCCTTGACTCTGAAAGTGAGAATGAGCATGTTGCCTACCTTAGCTGACTGCCTCTCTGAGTTTGGCCCATCCTGGAAAGCCTTCCATTGGGGACAAAAGGATTTTCTTGCTGATGAGAGTCAGTACCGCTTTTCATAATAGTCCTCACCATCTATGGAGAATGTGTGTGTGGTGAGCCCTTTCTAAACATCGTCATAAGTTTTCAGAATTGAGCTATAAGTTCTTAGCCCCTTTGTATATGGGAGGAAATTGAGGCTCAGAAAGGTTAAGACTGCACTACTCTCACTCATGGAAGGAAATCCAAGGCCTTCCCATGCCAATGCTTTTCTTACTAGTGTCTGAGTGTCAGAGAACAAGTTGTGGCTATCACCAAGGTTTATGAAGAAGTTCATCTAGTTTTCTTGACATTGTACATTGTATTGTCATTATTTATTTATGTTCGCTCAACAGTGTTTGTATAATACTTAATAAGTGTTAATAATTATTAATAATTAATAAGTATTAATAAGATTGGGTAGAAAGTAAAAAGTAAAAGCCATGTGAGATTGCCTATGGGCTTAACTTTTCCTCCCTTTCCCTTTCAGAAATAGCCCAAAATTAGTGCCACAAACCACCCCTAAGCTGAATTTTTGTATTTGGTATATTCTAGATGTTTGTTTACATACTTTAGTGATGAAATATTTGCAAGGCATAGAAAGACAAGTTCATCTTCCCACCCGGAAGGACAGCTAGGTCAAGAGCCAAGTTGCTAATGCTTTCTAAGCTTGTGATTGAACTGAAATGTCAAATGATTATATGGGGGTCAGACAATTTCCTGGTATTGTAGAAGCCTTTCTTTGCCCCAGGACAGAGGTGCACAAATTCTCTGAGAAATGCTGATTTGTGCTAGGCTTCCTGCCTGGCCTGCCTGTGGGTTCTGAATCAACCCCTCCTGTGACTCTCCTATTCAATCCAAGAAATTTACCAAAAAACAAAACACTGTTCAGTGCATCTGACTGAAGGATGCATGGTCTGAGTGGGTGACAGGCCATCAAGCCTAGGTAAAGTAACATCCAGCAAATCATAGCTGCATCTTATCTAGTCATCATCATTGAGGCCATGAAATGTCACATAGAAATAATTCAATGTTCAACTAAGTGGACTAGTTCATAGTCTTGTTACCAGAGACAAAAATAGAATGAGAAGATGGTCTGGTGGTAGCCTCAGAGTCTGGCTTTGACCAAAGCTTCCCTATTTACCACCTCCAAGGGGATCAGGCCTCTTCCTTAGACTTTCTATTTTTGCTGAGGGAGAATAGTCATTACTACTTACACAGTGGTTCTCCTCTCTAAACAATAGATTTTGTCTTTGTGTTAGTCAAGACTATTCTGATGTCTGTATTGTTGACATATACTAGTGTGTGTGTGTGTGTGTGTGTGTGTGTGTGTGTGTGTGTGTGTGTG
>JADRCD010225615.1:32376-68712 GCA_019843815.1 Montemys delectorum | reverse complement strand
GTGTGTGTGTGTGTGTGTGTGTGTGTGTGTGTGTGTGTGTGTGTGTGTCTGAGGGAGTTGGAGAGAGGGACATCTCTAACAAAATCCAGTTGAAACTCATAGTTTGGTGTTGGACATGTATGGCTAAAATCCCCTTCTATATGTTCAGTTCTTGGCTATTTAGATTGTTTTAAAGAATTTTATCATGTACACAAAAGCATCTGACTCCCTCTTCTGGCCCCCACAGGCTTCTGTGTACACAGGCTCACACAAATAATACATAAATAAAAAATTTTTTAAAAGGAAACTTTTACATAGTAATAAATTACAGAAAAAGAAAGTATATAATTGAATGACTTACAGTATGTTTCAACTATCTCACTAGACTGTATAGATTCAATAGCTATATAGTTCTAATGTATGTAATATAACTGAAACCACTAATTCCAAATACAATCAATGTTAATTCTTTATTGTTATTGGAAAGGCAGTATACTCTTGTCATACTGTTTTAACCTTTGGAGAAGATATACAGCAAAGAACAGTGCTGTACAGACGTGACCAAAGAGAATAAAGGTTTTCCTTTTGATTTATTTTGTTTTGTTTTGCCTCACAGTTCTGGAAGTCTAAGTTCCATTGCATTAGCATCTATTTGACTTCTGTTAAGGCTGTGTGGTACAAAATGAAAAAGCAGAGAAGCATGTGTCCAGCAAAGTGGTCACATGGTAAAAGTAGGAGAGGAAACCTTGTCTTCTAACAGGCTACTTGCTCTCAAAGTAATCAGTCTAGTTTCATGGGACCTGGCATTAATTTATTTATGAGAGCTCTTTTCTCATCACCAGTGGGCCCCACCCCTAAACACTGCCACACTGAGGATGTAAGCCTCAACACGAGCTGGTGAGGAAACTCCTCTTCAAGCCATAGGAGAGTTAGATAACACAGGAACACCCTTGTCAGGGTTTGATGGTAGAGCTCACTCACTTACCCACCTATGCTTTGAGCATTCCCATAACCATAACAGTGGTCTTCTGCTCCCTTATTAAACCTCTGGACATGCCCTGCCAGGCCCATTTCCTAACCCCTACCTGCTGCCCCAGAGTAATGGAACAGCTAGCTCTAACTTATATTTACTTGCTCATGCTTAACCTGGTTTTCCAATTTTCATGACATGTCCTGGTGTGATTCTTCCTTCTCCATGGAACTGATGAGACACAGTATTGCAGTCTCTACAGCAAATCATTTGGGCTATCATGGTAACAAAAGAAAGGCAGAAATCACAGACCAGGGAATAACGGAACAAGGGATGCTTCTGCAGTACATCAGTGCACTTTGTAACAGAGCTTTAGGGATACATATCTCTGTCCCCATGGTGATTAACACTGGGAACAATAGCAGAAGCACTAGAATGGCTCTAGATTCTGAGTAATCTCAGGGATTGTAATGTCTTCCATAAACATTTCATCTGAGAAGCTATGTTGCACAGGTCATTGGCTGCTAAGCATCCTGGCACGTGGGATGTCTCAGAGCTAGAAAAACACAAAGAGAAAATCTGGTGATTACCAGTTGCATTTGTGTTTTTTAGTATTCATTTATATTTCTCCATAGACTCCTTCCTCTTATTTAACTTGTACCTTGTTCATTCCTGCACTTCTACCAGGCGTTCATGGACTGCCATGGCTACCATCTGAGACTTCTCTTTAGGAGACAACTCTGACTGTCTGGTTTGGATTGGCTTCTCTGTGACAGCAGAAAGCCCTGTCTCTTGACCTTCCCCTCTATGACTAACTTCTCCTGCTGCTGCAGTCTTAGCTATGGAGCTTTCCTGATGCTTTCTGCATCCATTGGCTTCTGGTAGATTGAGGAGACACAAGGGGCAGAGTTTTCCAGGCTTTGGTGTTGACCTCACAGATTTTCATCTTTGTAATGAATATTCACTCACTCATTTGGTTGGGACCACTGATATGGTACTCTCAAAAAGCATCTCCACGTTAGAGAAAGGACCTATGGAGCTGAAGGGTTTGCAGCCCCTTAGGACGAACAACAATATGAACTAACTAGTACCCTCAGAGCTCCCAGGGACTCATCCGCCAACCAAGGACTATACATGGTGGGACTGATTGTTCTGGCAGCATGTGTATAGTAGAGAATTGCAATCATCAATGGGAGGAGAAGCCCTCGGCCCTGTGAAGGTTCTATGCCCCAGTGTAGGGGAATGCCAGGGCCAATAAGTGGGAGAGGGTGGGGTGGCAGGCATGGGGAGGAGGGAGGCAACAGGGGTTTGTTCTTGTTGTTTTTGTTTGTTTGTTTGTTTGTCTGTTTTTGGAGAGGAAACTGGGAAAGGAGAAATTTACATGTAAATAAAGAAAATATCTAATAAAAAGCATCTCCACACACACCATATGGGCCACGCCCCAGGAGCTGAAGAGAGACATTGGCCTCCCTCTCTCCATTTTCATTGATCTGCTAGTGAAATGTGTATGTCTTTCAACCATCTTCAGCTCTGAGTTTGGCTCGCACTGAGCCCGTCTCCACAGTCAATTTTCAGAGGCCCTTCACCTCCTCCTACATGCAGAAGATCTGCTCCCTTCTGCCTCCTTTTCCAACCTGGAATTGTTGATGAGCTCCTCTTAGGGCCCCCTCCTCTACTGTTGATCACAAATCAGGGAGGCCCATGTTGAGAACCAAAAAGGAAGATCAATATCTTTACCCTCAGAAATCTTTCTTAAGCCATGGCATTTGAGCCAGTTTTACACTTCAAGCAGTATTCTATGCCTCTCTCCAGCTGTGACTTTTGCCAAGCCACTTAACTTCTCTGATCCACAGTTTCCTGTAATTTATGGGGGCCAGCCTTTCATAGTTGCTGCAAAGAAGAAATGCAGTCTTCTTTGTATCTCTTGTCAAATACCAAACTTACCTCAAATCTCCTTGCAAGAGATGTATATACAGACAGTAATGTGCATATTTAATATGCAACTAGCTCTAGGATACAAATAGACCAGAACTAGATGGATCTCTGTCCCAGTGTCATGCACAACACATGCTAATTAGTTCACTTAGTGAAACTGATAGGCACATGAAAAATGGAGGCACAAAAAAAAAGTGCTTTTTTTTTTCCTTTATCCAGGGTTTAAAAATCAAGTAATTAGTAGTTCT
This sequence comes from Montemys delectorum, assembly GCA_019843815.1. Classification (NCBI taxonomy): domain Eukaryota; kingdom Metazoa; phylum Chordata; class Mammalia; order Rodentia; family Muridae; genus Montemys; species Montemys delectorum. The sequence goes on along the minus strand of JADRCD010225615.1, from coordinate 65,580 downwards.
ATTCTGTTATAGAAAATATCAAAACCCATAGGTGCTCAAGTCCCATGTATCTGTGGTGCATATGTGTATGTAGCTCTGTACATACTGTAAGCTCATCTCTAGATTACTTATGGTACCTAATGTAGACATGTAAATAGTTCCTACTTTGTATTGTTGAGAAATGGTGGCAAGAAAAAAACTATACAGTATACAGGCATACCTAACTACACAGCACAGAACAACCCAAACAGGGTCTGTGAAGTGGTGGGAGGCCATGGTGGGCTGCCACAGTTTTCCACCTGGATTCAGCAGTGCTCAGCTTACAGCAAATTCAACTTTTGTTTTTTAGAACTTTCTAGAATTTTATTTTTAGAACATTTTTGATCCACATTTGGTTAAATCTTTGGATGTAGGACATGTGGACATGAGGACTAACTGTAGTTTATTTTTTCTTTGTGGATTCTAAACATCACCTTCTAATCCTGTTTAACCTCTTCGGGTTGGCAGCCAGAGTGCTCAGAGCTCAATTTGTGGCCATCAGCAAGTATCACAGCGTGAAATCCTGTTACAAACGTCACTGTGGCTTCTGTTCTTCCCTTGGCAGCTATTTTTCTGACTTTGGAGACAGTATTGAGCATATTCATATAAATTGCTTTAGATAACTTTATAGAACAAAAGAGAGCATCAAGGCTCAGGAGATGGTTTACCAGGTAAGATATTTGCCATCCAAGCATCTGGACTGGAGTCCAGACTCCCAAATCTCACATAAATACAGACAAACTAGAGGGGCACTGTAGTTCCAGCCCCAAGGAGGCAAACTAGGGAGTCTCTGGATCAGGCTGGTCGGTCAGATTAGCCCAATTGGTGAGCTCTGGATTTCATTGAGAGATTCTGTCTAATGAATAAGGTGGAGAGCAATTGAGCATTCTTAGGCCTACACATACACATATACATGTGAACATATATACATAGATGGTTATACATATGAAGGCAAGAGTAATAGTCAGTTCTAGTTAGTAAGATAACCTTTTGTTGTTGCTAAATGCAGCATAAGGGCCGAATCATTCTTAACTAGTAAGAGACCATGGAAGATAAGGGTTGGGGGTGGTATCACTGTTAATAGAGTGACTGTGGATGAATTTCTGACAGTGCCTTTTAAATCTATAAAACAGTAGTATCAGTTGGATGATCTGAGGATTCCCACACAGCCCTTGGTGTCCAGTGTGGCAGAGCTTTTTAGCTGTCATTGTTCTCCCTGTTCTCCACATAGCACCACAGTACACCTCAAAGAAAGCAAGTCCTGTTTTCCTATTGCTGACATCAAGAGGAACATGCAGACTTGCACATTATATGTCCCCAGTGGGGAGCCAGGCTCAAGCCTGTTACAGGGAAGGTGTTGAGCACTAGAATGGTCTAAGGAGTGGAATCTAAGGAATGATCCCCTGTGGGGCTTTAGGCAAAAAAGGAGAAACAGAGATCGGAGAGCTCAGAAGCCATTTGAGGGCTCCTGTGCTGGAAGGGCCTTGGAGAAAGGTACATAGGTGTGGCACCACCTCAGGCTAATGTCAGGAAGCAGGTAGAAGGAGGCCATTCTCCCTCTGCCTGCTTCCCTCTCTTAGTAATGCCAATATTTGTCTCCTGGAACATGATGAACTTGGATTACTGCAGTGTAGGTCATGTGGTTTCCAATCTCAATTCTGCAGCTGCTACCTGCATAACCTCAGCTTCCTAAGATGAGCCCTACTTCCTGAAGCCTAGCTTTCATGGTCCTTCACTACCATGAGGACTGTAGGAGATACTGCCAGGCCTCAGCCTCACACCAACTAGTGGCACACACTCAGCTAATGGTAGTCAGGCCTTAGCCTCACACAGACTCACAGCATAGACTAGCTAATGGTGACTGCCCTTGTTTTTTTCTGCTACTCTGACCACCATGGTCACTTTCAGAAGACCAGAGCAGTGGTGATCTATATTCTTCAACAGGATGTGCTATAGTCTTTGTTCTGATCCTTTCTCATTCTGTCCTTTAACCTCTCTGACAAACCAGGCCTCTTTATTTAGAGAAGAACTTAAAACTGTACAGCAAGCTGTGTTGATACTTTGGTTTCTTTTCAAGACAAAGAATGAGAAAGCTTAAGTAAGTGAGGCCTCTTTCAGGTCTTTCCTTGCCTTTTAAAAAATAGCAAACTGAAGGCAGCCTCATGGGCTCCCGTTTTCCTGAAAAGGGCATTGGGAAGGAAAGCAGGGTACCTCTAAGAGCAAAGATGATGTGTCACATAAGAACGGTGATGCTAACTGCATGGCTTTATGGAGGTTGGACTGGGACAGTGGGCTTCACAAATCCCTGGGCTGCCCCAGGCTGTATTCCTTCCTGATATCTAGGCAGACTTGCTCACCTAGGGTGGGCTTTCCTCCACAGCCACCCCTTCCCCATTGTCTGGGGAGCTGTGTATTACATGTTTGAGCACCACTGTTCCTTTATTTCACCTGCCTCATTTCCAATTAGTAGCAGCTCACCTCAAGGGAACATAATTAAGAGGGCTCTGGTTATCTGGGGGAAAGGAATTAAACAAATTGTGGAAGTGCAGTGATAATGAATGGGATAGCAGGACCATTAATAAGCCTTCGGTTTATATGAATGCCTGTTCTAGGAGGAAGGCTGTACCTAGATGTACTGTACTGTCAGTCCCAGGCCAGAGGCCATACCAGGGGCATGATTGGAGAAGCCTCTCAGGTAACCACATCTTCCCTTTGGGCCTTAGTTTAGAAAAGGTGCTGCATGGCATCATGAGCACATCCTGGCTTGAGCTTCCAGGTTGTGTGACCTTGGCAAGTTACTTCACCTTTCAGAGTGTGTTTCTTCACCAAGAACGAGGATAATAGCACTATCTTGCACAGTTGCCTTGAGAATTGTATATGGTATGCATGAAAGTGGCTGGATTATAGTCACTCGGTAATATCAGTTCCTTTCTCCCTTAGAATTCAAAATAAAGATACCTGTCAGGTAAAGGTCATTATATTGTCATTGCCTTGACACCAGCAACGAAGGGAAAGAAAGAAGAAAGAGTAGAATAGGCTGCACTCTCCCAGAATATAACTGAGGAAGTCAGGTAGTGCAGTAATTCCTAGAGAACAAAGAGCCAGTATAGACATCCCGTATTGTGCTATTCACAGATGAACAATGCATCCCACAATCACTGTCAGCCACACTGCAGTTGTTACACAGCTGTCATGGCCTACCTATGCACAAACTTGGTCATAACTGCTAATATTATCAGCACTTTAATTTAATTATGAGTGTTGTTGGTTTTGTATGTGTTGTGTTAATTGCTGTTTAAACTGTCTTCAAAATGGCAGTGAGATCTGCCTTGGAATCTAAAGACCTGAAAATGTTGCATATAAGCTGAATGTAGTTGCCATTGCTGAGGCAAAAACATTTGTATTTGTGGTTCTAAAAAAACAGCAAACAAGCCAGAAAGATGCTCCCAGTGGGTGGACTTTAGTTTTTGTTTTGTTACTCAGTTACCCTGGAAAAACATGCACACTGATGACTTATTTAGATAAAGAAAATTATTCAGATAAGACCTCCCAATGTGACATTTGTAGGAGTAGGTAACCAAATTTATTTTGCCATATTTTCCTTTTAATATATGCCTAGGGGTGAGAAAGGAGCATTTAAATGTCCCATTCTAAGTGGTCAGAAAGCAACAAATCACTGATTTCTCCATTATATTAAAGAGAAAGGACCTCTGTGAGAAAGTAACATGCAACTCTACCGAACAGTGTGGCATGCACAAGTACCAAGAGTGTGTGCCCAAAGTGCAGGTGCACAGAGGAAACAGGACTTAGCATCTCCTGATGCTCATGGAATATTCTCTCACTGGTGGCCTGCCAGGTGCCCATCAGGACCTAGGATAAACAAGAAACCCCTGTCTGAGCTGGGCATGGTAACCTACAACTATGATCCTAGTACTCAGGAGGCTGAGACAGAATGATTCCTGTGAGTTTGAAGCCAGTCTGAGCTATACAGTGAGACCGTCACAAACAACAGGATGGAAAGATGGGCAGAAGGGAAGAAGGAAGGAAGGAAGGAAGGAAGGAAGGAAGGAAGGAAGGAAGGAAGGAAGGAAAGGAAGAGAAACCATTGTGTTGGGGGAGGGGGCAGTCCAGGGCTGCCAGCCACCATGAGTCTGAAGAGAACCCTTTTGGACTTCAGAGTCACTTACTGAATGCCCACCAGTGCTGCCCACCTTATGGATTGTCTCCAGTCTTTGCAGTAATCCTGAAAGATGTCCATTGAACAGGCACTGCCCTTTTGAAAACACCTGGCTAGGATATAGCAAAAGGTAAATGGCAATCAATCCAGCCCTTTGTTTAGTAATCTCTAGCTGGGAATTCATGTACTCCATGTATGAAGTTGTTTGTTTTCTTTTTTTTTTAAAGATTTATTTATTTATTTCATTTATATGAGTACACTGTAGCTGTCTTCAGACACACCAGAAGAAGGCATCAGATTTTATTACAGATGGTTGTGAGCCACCATGTGGTTGCTGGGAATTGAACTCAGGACCTCTGGAAGAACATTCAGTGCTCTTAACCACTGAGCCACCTCTCCAACCCAGAAGTTGTTTGTTTTCATTACAGTGTTTCTTATATTAATGAAAAGCTAGGAACAACTTAGTGTCTAATTCCAGGAATTAGATTCAATAAATTATGGCCCACCTTGCTAAGTGGAATATTATGTAGCCTTTTAAATAACCATCACAATGGTTGTAGAGCAATATAGAAAATGCCAGTGTGCAAAATGAGAAAACACATGTGGTTAATTTCAAAGATGTGAAACCATTAGTTTAGGTTAATATTAGAAAAGGATGAGCCAAAAATAAGAGTAGATGTATTAAGTGATCTAATCATGGGTTGCCTCATATAATAAAAAGGCAAAGAAAAAGGTCTCCAAGGAAATGTATACATAGCTGTAATTATTGAGGTATATAGAGAATAGAAATTATGTTCAGAGCATACCTAGAATTACCCACTTGTGTACTTGCCACATTGAAATGTTAAGAAAGCGACTTCCCTTTTCTTTCCTCTCCCACTCCCACTTAGAAGTTGTAATTACATATTTGCAGAGCAAAAAAAAAAATGTAGATTCTGGGAAGCATTTGAGGTGTTGGAAGCAAATGATAACAATAGACAAAAAATAGACGAAGGTATTTGTCCAGATTTGCTTTCCTGCAAAGCACAGAACTGATCAGATTCAGAATGCACGTGCTTTAAGTGTTGTCTAAATACAGATCGTGCAGGCCTAACAATGCTTGGCTGCAAAACTACTTTTTTGGAAGAGGCTGTAATTATTCATCCCAGCTGTGTCCGAAGAATGAGACCTGCTCTGTCCCTTCTGGTATCTAAGTCATTTTCATAAGGCTCCCCCAATTCTGTCAGGCTAGCGTGCACTAAAGAAGCATAGATAAAACCTGCATAGTCCGGTTTCTAGAGAATGTCTCCTCTTCAAACAACAGCCTGTGCTTAAATTACACCAAGGGCTTTGGCTGTCAGCATTATTTTCACCTTTTTCTCACAGTTGTTTGACTTTCTCTGTTTGTTAACTCACTTGTTGGGATTTTGGTTCTGAAATTCTATTTGAAACACATGGTTACTGGTCAGTTATGTGCTTAGATGTGAGAGCCGGGAAGTCAGTAAGATTTAATTCAATGTTGTGAGCTTGCGCTTCTCTCCCTGTGTCAGGCCATACTCTGGACACATTAATGAGTGGTCTTTTTTTTTTTTTTTTCTGGAATTTTGTGCTCTTCCTGCTTCCTTTCATTACATTAGGCAAGGCTCCACTAGATGAGACATTTGCAGTCTTAAGACTTCCTGCCGGGGTTCAGACTTTGTATTTTTGACATTGAAGCTGTCGTGTTCCTGAAGCTACTTAATTAGAAACACATTCATTTCGGTGTACACTGGAGAAAGCTCAGGCAGCAAAGCCAGGCACACTGGGAAGTTGGAGTATCTGTGTGGCTGGCAGCTAAGCTAATGGGTTACAGTTTCAGGGCAAAAATATCACAGGGCATTGCTTTGCCTCTTGAAGCAAAAAGAAGCTGCTTGTGCCCCGCAGGTACCTGGAATGGGGGAAAAAAGGATGGAAGAAGATGCTAGAAGAAAAGACAGCTCTGTTTCTTTCCACTGTACTTTGTTTGTACAGTTTTTTCTTTGGCTATTATCAAATACAAAGTTTAGAAGAATAGTTCTCAGACTATGCGGCTAATCTTTAAGTCTGTCTTCCAGTCTCCAAAGATACCTGATTGCTGCGGTCTGTAGTGATAAGGACGTTTCGTGTTCTACAGAATGTTTTACTTAAAGAACTGTATTTGTTGAGTTGTAATGAGGGAATTGCAATGTTTCTCCTTTTTTTTAAGTGTACAGCAGTTTTTAAGTTTAAATGTAATGTCTAAGAACCTTAGTTGCCTCCCCACTGGTTTCCAGATGCAACTTGAGTTCCTGGTTTGCAGTCACCTCTTACCTCATTGTTTCCCCAAGTCTGCATCCAGCGGGGTAGCCTTGTCCCTCTACTGTGACTTACACAGCTTCCCCCTGAGGGAAAGTACCTGGACAGCCCAGTTCAAGCCAATTGTCTTGACTCTAATTTCATTAAAAACTAACCCTACTAGGAAACTTGGAAAGTCAGCCAGAAAAGTTGCCAGTCATTTCTGTCCTCCCTGCTTCCTGCCCTTCCTCTTCTACTCCCAAGGAAGACAAGGTGTTTCTGGCAACCTGGGGACCAAGTCAGAGCCAGCTTGGGCTTACTGCTTGCTTGACTTTGTGGCATTAGATAAATGCTTTAGCTTCTTTTTGTCTATTTTCTCCTTTGTAGAATGGGAATTATTGTGTGGGTAGGAAAAGGTAACTTCATAAACCACTATCACATTTATCACCAGAGGGAAAAACCATAAATGAGTGTATGAGTGCAGTGGTAACTCTCTGGAATCTACAATGACCATGGTGATATCTCCTAGTAACTGGGGATACTGAGCCAGAATTGGCCATCTTCCATAACCAAGCAAGGCTCCTAACAGTAGAACTGGGACATCAACCCAGCCACAAAACCTTTAACCTATAATCTGACCTGTCTACAAGTTGTGCTGGAGCAATGGTGGTACAGAACTTGTGGGATTGGCCAGCCCATGACTGGTCCAACTTGTGGCCCTCTCCAGGGGAGGAAGCCCATGCCTGACACTGCCTGGATGGACAGAAACCAGAGGTAGGACAGCCCAGAGACCCAGGATAGAACCAAACACTACTGGGGGGGGGGAAGTCAATGAAATGATTCCTAATAATATTCTCATAGATCAGTGCCTAGCCTAATTGTCATCAGAAGGACGCCATCCAGCAACCCATGGGAGCAGATGCAGAGACCCACAGCCATTAGGCAAAGCCAGGGAACCCTGCAGAAGATGGAGAGGAAGGATTGATTGTTAGAGCCAGAGTGGTCGAGGGTACCATGAGAACACAAAAAACTGAATGAACTAACCAGAGCTCATAGGGGCTTACAGAAACTGAAGGGACAAGCAGGGTCTCTGTATGGGTCTGAGTTAGGTCCTCTACGTGTACCTTATGGTTATGGAGCTTGGAATTCTTGTGGGACTCACAACAATGAGAGTTGGAGGTGTATTTCTAATTCTTTTACCTGCTTTTTTAGACCCTTTTCCTCCTACTGGGTTGCCTCCTCCAGCCATGATTTGAGGGTTTGTGCTCAGTTTTATTGCAGTTCTATCTTGTTAGGCCATGTTCAGTGGCTATATTTGGAAAACCTGATCTGTATGTCTTTCCTTTCTTTTTCTTTTCTTTTCTTTTCCTTTCTTTCTCTCCCTCTCTCTCCCCCCCTTTCTCTCTTCCTTCCTTCCTTCCTTCCTTCCTTTCTTTCTTTCTGGAAGAGAAACAAGAATTGATCTGGGGGAGAGGGTAGGTGATGGGGAACTAGGAGGAGTGGAGGGAAGGAAAGCTTCAATCAGGATGTAATATATGAGAGGAATAAACGTATAAAATGAAAAGAAACCTAAAAAATGCATATGTACAGAGAGAGAGAGAGAGAGAGAGAGAGAGAGAGAGAGAGAGAGAGAGAGAGAGAGAGAATATGAATACAAAATGCCTGGATTTTAGAACCTCTGGAGTTGCTGCTGCTCGGCAATGGAAGTGAAGGTCTCTGTTGTCTAGTCACCCAGCTGTATGTGTGCCATGGCATACAAAAGCTTGCTGGATGCTTTCCAAACATAAAGCTCTATGTCTTCATTGTGCTATCTATGCAACCTTCACTTTTTCCATTATAATTATTGAGACCATAGTTCCCATTAGTATTAGGACCTCTGTACTCTGTGTGTTTATCTACATCTAGTAACAGTAGTTGGGGTTGAGCCAAGAATCCCATTTTAAAGATAAGGTGACTGAGGCCAGAAAGCTTCCTAACTGCTGTTTGGGGTTGATAGCTGACACAAAGGTGGATTCTCTTCCTGCTACCATGCCGTTCCCAGTGCTGCCTACATTTTTAAATTCTTTGACGTTTCTAGGCTTGGAAACAAAATGTCACATTAAGATTTTTGTTGTGAAAGGAAATGTAACTGTGCATACGTTTATTAAAACAGCTTTTCTCTAAATAGTGAACCATCTGTAATTTTCTGTCGGAAGCAACAGACATTAAAGCAGCTGTGTGTCTCTGTTTCTCTTCACAGTGCTCCCATGCCCTACCTCATAGGAATCCATTTAAGTTTAATGGAGGTAAGTGGGCTTTTTTCTTCCCTGATCCCTGATGTGGGCTTTGGTTTTGCTTTGTGTAGCAGAAAAATGGGGTCTCAGGATGTGTAGCTCTGTACCCAGGAGCAGCTGAAGCAACTGCTCATGTGCACCCCCTGTCCTTGTCCATGCACAAACAGCATCCGTCAGCCGAGACCCTTCAGACTGCCCCTGCATTCTGGGATTCTCTGCTTTGGTTGATTACAGTGGATTTTCCCCTGGATGAATAAGAGGGCAGGGAGGTAGGAAAAAAGATACCATTTGAGCTTAGATAAGGTTTGTTTGGAAAGGATTTGTTTGTTTTTCATGATGACATTTATTCTAAGTCACTGTAACAGTGTTACATTTTCATGGTAGGAAATGTGATACAAATGGTTTATAGAAGTTATGAAGAAGAAAATTAAAATTAGCTACATTGCCTTTATTCCCAAATGAGCTATGGTTAGCATTTTACTATTCTTCCCTCTAGTCTTTATCCTGTAGATATTTATCTCATATAATGTTGTCTTTACCTATCAGCGTTATAATGTGAGAATCCCTGCCTTTTTTATCCACCCTCAGTAACAACTGTTTTCCATTTGTTCCCTGTCATTCCTACAACTTAACCACTTTTCTGCCATTGAGCACTTGGGTTGCCAGATGATTTTTTTCACTATTATAAATAGCACTTCAACAAACATCTTTATGCATAAGGCTTTATCTTCATTTTTTTTTTTTCTACATTATGTCCTTAGTGTAGAATCCCTAAACAGAACTGCCTGGTCAAAGCTCTGAGTGTGCTGCCAGATTGCTTTCCGCATGGCTGTACCAATCATACGCAGTGCTTTCAGTGGACTTTCCATGCTTTTGTTCATACCCTTGGTTTATAGACTAGACCTCCAAGATTTTTTTTTCCTTCCTGGAGAAAGGACAGACATTAGCACTGCCCAGAGCAGGGTGGGGCTAGTTAGCTTGAGTGTGTGACACAGTGTGGGCCCTGGGAGGAAGTCCCCAGCCTCACTTGCCATGTCTTAAAGGAAATGCTACTTTTCTTCTGTTCCTTTCATTTCACGTTGACGATGAGGACCACCTGCTTCGCCGCTAACTGTTGCACACTCTGCTATTGTGCTTACAAAAATGAAACGAGTTGGTTATCGAAAAACCTGTTTGTTTGACATTGAGAATCTTGATCAAAATAGACCACAGAAATCTGCTCAAATTTCTAATTTGACAGGATGGCCATGTGGCTCCTACATTCTGTTAACAGTCCCTCCCTGTCATCACCCAGCCCTAAGCAAATACAGTACACAGTTTATGGACTATCTTGGATGATGTATTTAAATCAGACTGAAGAGATTGCTTGTATGTTTTACCTTTGTTAAGTGTGGGGGGTCTATTCAAAGCTCCCATAAAAAATTAAAAGTAAATCCTTTCTAATGGACCTTTCATGCCAACTGCTTTAGAGTTTAAAGCACTAAAAACTATTGGGTCTATCAGTGTCTGCAGTTCCCTCCTGCTTCCCCTCCTGCTTCCCCTCCTGCCTTCAAGTCTGCTCTGTCATAGGCTTTTCCAGACCCTTCTTGAGTCCCGGTACCTTCAGCATTCTCCAAAGTATCTGGTCTTGGCTGGCTTTTCTTCTCTGTGTGCCCTCCAGCTATCTTATTCAAGGCTCTTTCTTCAGCACTGAGTCAAAGTCAGTGACACTGCTCTGTGATGATAACACTGCCTGTTCTGCCTTGCCTCTCTCTGGATTTCAGGTCCCCACTGATTTCAAGAACCCACTGAACTTCACCTCCCTGAACATGAGCTGTCTCAGTCTTTCTCCAGCAGTTTATTATTTGCAGACACACATTCTGAGCACTCAGCTCCCTTCTGATGTTTCCAGTTCCTTGAAAGGTATTGCCTGCAGATGCCCCAAAGTTGAGGCACAAGCATTCTTGATAAATACTCACAAGTCTCTATATAAAGCAGCTTCAATCTTGTTCCTTTCCTTGGCTCTTTTCCTTAGTTTTCTTGGATTCTTACAAAACCCTGTACACTGATTTGATAGCAAACCATGGGCTTTGTGTGTTCCAAGAATTGTGCTAAGTCCTGGAGGTACAAAAATGAGGATAAGGTTTTGTTCTTAGTTCCCCTGTGGTGGCAGTTGTCATGTGGATTGCAAGGTGTGGTTACTAAGGCACACCTTCCATTCTCATTCTGTTTTGCCCCCCAAGCTTCCCATGGCTTCTCCACTGCTGTCAAGCCTTCTGCCCCATTACTGTAAGAATGCATATGAGCCAGTGCTTGTACTAAATAGATCCTGTGCATCCCCATAGAAGTCCTGCCCTTCTTTGGCAATTCCAAAAAGTATTCTATCATGTTCATCTTTTACTTGTGGAATCTCTTACTCTACTCTACCCTTACTATAAACAATAGCTGCTTGTTTCCAAGTCCCACAGTGTGTCCTATGGAATGTGAGTCCCATGAGAGCAAAGACAACTTCATTTTCTATGGTAGCCTTAGCTTCTTTAGCACGGTTCCAAGCAGGTGGTATTGTCTGAAGCCATAGCTTTCTGAGAAGGGTTCTTGAGGAGCTGTAACTGAGCATACTTTAAAAGCCTTCCAACAGGCATCAATGTTTGCAGGTCACCAATGCCATCATCGCTCATAGAAAGCCATGCCACTGGCACCTATAAACCCAGTGCTATTGGGGACAGAGACCCAAAGATCATAGGGGCTTGCTGGTTTCCAGCCTATCTTTCTGTTATGTGAGAGATCCTATTTCAGAGGGATAAGGTGGAGAGTGATAGAGCAAGTACCTGACATCTTCCTCAGGCTTCCACACATTTGCATAGGGCCTCTTACCTGTGTGCACATGTGTGCACATACTCAAAAGAGGGGTTTAACATATTTCAACTCTAATTGACTTTAAATAATAAAGAACAAGCCTTTTTGTATAGTAAAGCATTCAGTGCAGAGTATGCTAAAATTTGAAGCACTTAGGTGACCAGGCACCAGTCTGTTCTGGACAGTCTTTAAAGGGCGTTAGGTGAGAAGGTTCAGGAAGCAGTGGCCCCACTGTGCAGAACTCATATGTGGTCAATACCAAAAGAAAAACAAAAATGCAAGTTGTTCCAGCCTCCAGGTAGTTTTCTAAATCCCAACAAAAATGTTTGCTGGGAGTGTTGCCCCTACCCCCACCACACTGCTTTCTCTGGGTCTCCTGGCTCAGGGTCCTATTGTGCGTGCTTGCTGGACTTGCATAGCTCAGACATGGCCTTCAGTGCTGCAGCATGTCCTGAGATTTTCCTGAAGGTCTCCAGTGCCAAGGGAGGAGTGTGGCCTGGTGGCCAAGCAGCTCTGTAGGGAAGGGGCTGGGGAGGCCCAGCTCCTCACTACACTAGTTTTCTTACTGGCAATTCAGCAAAAGGCTTATTTTTGACTGGCTTGTTATTTTTTCTTGAAAGCTATAGGCACCTTATTATGCCTTTGCATATGTGCCAGGATTTTTTAAACTTCAAATGAATGTGGCAGATGTTCATAAAAGTTTAGAAAAAGCTACCATAGGAAGACTTTTTAACCATTTTTATGACACTCAAATTTGTGCACAAAAAGAAACATAAATTATAACCTAGTATTCTCATTGGAAGGAAGGTTATTTTGAGGAAAGACCTACTTCTAGTCTTCAAGTTTGAGCAAGATGCCATTGCTCTTTGCTAAATGGTAACCTTGTCACTGTACAGAGTCCACTTTTCTTCCAAAGTGACAAGTTTATAGCTGTTCTTCTTTCCTCTCCCTCCTTCTGCCTCTTGATATTCTTTCTCTCATTTAAGCAATTGGAGGCTAGTGGCAAATGAGCAGAATAGCCAAGGGTATTGGCATAGGCCTAACTGCTTCTTGGAGAGAATGATCATGTTAGTTGGCAGCTAGGAAATCCCAAAACATGGCCAGATTACACACTGACTATTTCCCTTCATTCAACTGATCTCAATTTAGTTCAAGGCACATTTATTCAGTCCCCCTTCTGTGCCATATCTGCTAGCAGGTGCCAGGTCATGTCTTGTAGATGGTGCTTCTTCTATTTGTAAATGAAGAGCTTCCTCACTTGCTTCAAACGGTGCTCTGTGCAGTCCTTAGAGTGAGATGAGGAAGGGTGCAGCTAGAAGGTATAATGGTAGGATGGTGAGGAAAAGTGATAACAGAGTTGTGTTTCTGAAGAAAGGCTAAGGCTTGCTTGTCATTGAGACCTGCTATATGCAGAGGCGAGGTGTTTGGGATATAGGTCCTGGAGACTGGCTGTCCTACTTCATGATCAGGTAATCTTGGACAAGGATATCAAGTGATGAGCCTCTTGTTTTCTCACCTGCACACTGAGGATGGGGCGGAGTTCCCTGTATGGAATCATTGGAAAGATCTGGTGAGGTAGTATGGGGCCCAGCACATAAAGAACTCCGTGGAGTCAGCAGCCCATGGCTGCCTTATTTCGTTCAGTGGCCTCAAAGTCATTTATATTGCTAAGTTGGTGGCTTTGAAATCATAATATGTGAACTCTTATGTTCCCCAGAGAAACAGTCATAGCAAAATTGGCATACAACTGCTCAGTGCCCCCTGGTTGGCGTTGTCCCGGGGTTGGAAATAACACTTCATAAGATGCAGTCAGTGTCCTTTCAGACCCCTGTCTGACTACATCCTTGCATTTGACTCTTGTGTTTGTTTGTTTGTTTGTTTCTTGAAAAGTTCCAGCACTATATTATGGCTCTGTGTCAGTGCTAGATTTCTTGAACTCACAGGAGGTGATGGTGGCAATTGTGATATTTATCTCTCTGGATCTTACTTTGTTCATCTAGGATAACAGAGTACTATAGATGTTCAGCATGTACAGGACTCTATCTGCATACTCTGTCTGTACAGGACTCTGTCTGGCCCGTGCACAGCCCTTTCCATGGTAAGGCACTAAGAAGCTGTTATATCCCAGGTCTGTATATTGTGGCTGTGCCTACTCTCTACCTTCTTGGAGGTTTTTTTGGAGCTGATGCAGACAGGTTGAAGTTAACAGTGAATTTAGGCTGATACCGGCTGTGGTAGTAGCTACCAGCCAGAGCCGAGAGGATTGAAGGCCACACTTCTCAAATAAGAAGTATGAAAGCTTTTTCGATTGGGTTACCTCACTCAGGATGATATTTTCTAGTTCTATCCATTTGTCTAAGCATTTCGTGAATTCATCATTTTTAATAACTGAGTAGTACTCCATTGTGTAGATGTACCACATTTTCTGTATCCATTCCTCTCTTGAAGGACATCTGGGTTCTTTCCAGCTCCTGGCTATTATAAATAAGGCAGCTGTGAATATAGTGGAGCATGTGTCCTTATTACATGTTGGAGCATCTTCTCGGTATATGCCCAGGAGTGGTATAGCTGGGTCCTCTGGTAGTACTATGTCCAATTTTCTGAGGAACCGCCAAAGTAATTTCCAGAGTGGTTATACTAGTTTACATTCCCACCAGCAATGGAGGAGTATTCCTCTTTCTCCACAACCTCACCAGCATCTGCTGTCACCTGAGTTTATGGCTCCAGCTGCATATATAGCAGAGGATGGCCTTGTCATGCATCAGTGGGAGGAGAGGTTGTTGGTTCTATGAAGGCTTGATAGATGCCCCAGTTTAGAGGAATCAAGGATGGAGAGGTGGGAGTGGGTGGGTGGGGGAAGGAACACCCTCATAGAAGCAGGGGGAGAGAGGATAGGATAGGGGGTTTCCAGGGGAGTGGGAACCAGGAAAGGGGATAACTTTTGAAATGTAAATAAAGAAAATATCCAATAAAAAAGAAAAATAAAGAAATATGGAAGCTGAAGCCCGACCAGTAAGTAGACCAGGCCCAGGAAAGTCAGAAGCACAGAGAGCCAACCACATCAGCAGAGCCTGGAGTGGGCCCAGGGCTTTGCAGTACCATGAGGAGTTTCATAGTAGGAGGAACATGAAGGGGGAGGCCAGACATCTATCCACAGCCTTGTAAGCTGCATTAAAGAGTCTGAACTTTATAGGGCAACAGAGAGCCATTGAAGGGTGTAAATAGGAGAGGGACATGGTCAGGCCTTCTCCTTGGAGGTCATTAGAACCAGTCCTGCCATATAAAATACTTGGAAACTGCTTCACACTGTTAATAAAGTAAATTGATATTTGTAAAGATCAAGGTAATTCTTAAGGAAATTACACACCAAAACCCTGTGTATAAAATTGAGATGTGTTAGCGTCCCCAGCCCATGCTTCTGACTGGTCTCCTTTACTGCCAGGCCACAGCTGAGGTATCTGTAGTGATGGTTTGCTTGAAGGATTTAAACACCACTGTTACTCAGTGCTGACCTCATCTCTCTGCTTGGTATTGCTGGTGTTTTGGCTTTTATTTTATTTTGTTACTTTGAAGCAATCCTCCTGCCTCAGCCTCTCACATTCTGGAATCAAAGGCATGGTCCACTGTACTTCACTTCCTCTGTGTGTTCAAGTGTTTTTATGCATCAAATATCCATGCTTCACCCTAGTTTGAAATTACAAATTTTGGTGATGTTGTCAGTGATAGTTCTAGGCCATGGGAATGGGGAACATGAGATCCAGGACCAAGCTGTATACACCTACCAGCTTTCCTTACTAGCTATTACAAGAGGCATATGATGGCTACTCCGGGCAAACAGCTGGGCTTCCAGTAATCTTACCTCTTTCGGCTGGCCATTCTGCCAGTGGCCCCGAGGAGCCTGGTTCTACAAATTCCCCAAGGCATCTTTCTGAGAAAAGAATCTAAACTGTCAGATCCAAGCTTGTCTTGATCTCTGGAATGCAGAGGCCACATTGTCTGTGTCTGCTGTGAAGGTCTTGGTTCATTCTTGGGCTTTGACACAAAATAACGGGATCCTCTTCTAGACAGTTTGGGTTATTTTGCATTACAAAGAGCCTGGGTGTCTGTTGTTTAAGTTGGCAATATTTTACCTAGTTTTTCCTTTTCATATTTCCTTGGGCTAGCAAGTCTTTAATCCTTTGTTCACATTTATTTGTTCATTTATTTATTACTTATTTTTAAATCATTCAGTACTGAGTAAAGCTGAGTTTCTCTTGTTAACCATTGAAGTATTCTGCTGCTTCCCAGGATTCCGCATGTAGACAGAGGTACAGGATAGTTTATAAACTCTAGCCATAATCTAGTGCAAGTACAAATGGTGGCTTGTGTGTGTGTGTCCTTACTCACAATCATAGAAAAACACCATTGGGAGTTGATTGTTGGGGCAATAAGAAAGCAGAGTTTAGCCGGGCGGTGGTGGTGCATGCTTTTAATCCCAGCACTTGGGAGGCAGAGGCAGGCGGATTTCTTAGTTCGAGGCCACCCTGGTCTACAGAGTGAGTTCAAGGACAGCCAAGGCTACATAGAGAAACGCTGTTTCAAATAAATAAATAAATAAATAAATAAATAAATAAATAGCAGAGTTTGCATGAAAAAAAAATCTTATTTGATGGATACAGTCACAGGTTCATGTCACCTAATCAGGAGAAATGGTTGGGGGAGGAGTGAGTTACCACACCCTAGGGACTGTATCTCCTTTCCCTTGGGAACATGGTTCACCCTTCTACAAAATACACCTTGCAAAAGGAGGAGTGAAGGCGGAGGAGTGAAGACTTTAACAAAAGGATTCCCTGCAAAAAATGGGCCTGTCCAACCCCAGCTACTCTTCTGTGCCATGTCCCACAAGGTTGTGTGGGTTAGGCCTGGCTCTGCCCCACACTTAAGTTGACCTTTTTCATCTTAGTACCTCACTCTGGGTGTCCTGGGAGAGGAAATTGTGGGGCCCACTTCCTTGTCTCCCCAGGGCTCCTTATCTCACCTGTAGAAATGCAATAGCATCTCAAAGCTTTGTGAGAATTAACTAGTTTAATGAGTGTGAAGAGGTCGTTCTAAGTATTCAATCAGCTGTTCATAGTTGGCTAGTATAAATGTAAGAGACAAAGATTAGATGATTGAAACCCTAGAGATTGTTTGACTTTGTTTAAAAAAAAAAAAAAAAAAAAAAAAAAGAAGTAATTGAACAGTGGTTTGGCAATGCCCAAATTTTCTTAAAATGCCATCAGCACCACCATCGAATAAGGAATTCAGAACACAAGCACACAAGTTTTGATCTCCCAGGGCATCAAACGAGGTCTGGTTCAGTGGGTGGGTTCCCCCGACCCCCGGAAACTATCTTCTCTTCACAGTGGCATCTGCCTTTAATATACCATTTAGCCTATGTTGAGATCAGTTCATAGGAAACAGCTTAAAGCCCCCGTGGTACTTTGTGTAATCAAAGGGAGCAAGTACTTCTGACAAAGGTAAGGGTCTCCTAAAGTCCTGCCATTCTCAATTTAGTTCTTGGTGGTTGAGTATCAGTCACAATGTAGAGAAACTGAGCAATCATGCAGCACAGTGGATAATGCTTTTGTTTTCCAGATTTTTTTTTCCTTTCTTCTCTTAGCCTGCCATTATAAGCAAGGCCCATTCAACAATGTTAAAACTGACTTCAGAGGAAACTCTGAGTTAATAAACCCTTGCCAAGAGATGCTTAAATGAGACAAGTTCTCATCAGATGAAGGTAAGTGGGCTGCAGGAGCCCTGGGACAGAGTAGAAAGAGCCCTGCTGACCTGAGTCCAACTTTCTTCTAGGACAAGAGCCTTCTAACCAGGTTCTTGTTTAAAATAGGAATCAGATTAACAGGGGAAAGATATGAGTCATTTCACAATCTGTCCCCTAAGTGCAAAATGCTTTTAGAGATGCCTCTTAGAAACAAATAATAGGTGAAGTTTAGATCTACTAATATGCACAATGCTTCAGCTTCCTGATCACTGCCTTAAAAGGGCCTCTGGCTGTGTTAAGATGGTCCTTTAAAGTTTACTCTTCTATGAGTAGGTTCCTCACTTCACAGAAATTTTTAATGAGAAGCAATCGAAGAAATGTGTGCACACCATATCCATCACATGATAGGTGCAAAACAAATGCAAGTGACTATCAGTATTTTGTAGCTGTGGAATGGAATTCTTTCTTTAAAGAAAGAGTCACTTTTAACTGAGGCCAACCTCGTGGGCCTGAGGACTTCTTTTCATAAAATCCTTGGGGTTGAGAGGGGTATACCCTAATGGGAGTGTTTCGATTGCAGTGATGATTGAAGAGAGACTCCCTTGGCCTAGGCAAATCCCACTTGGGATCTGGGCACATGTGGTTCTATTTAACACCATGCTCAGCAGCTCATGGTACGAATTTGTGACCATCAGGCATTTACTGTTGATATGTGAGGTCACCACAGTAGGGGTGTTTGTCAACCAAATTAAACTTCCTCTTAATGACCTAAAATAATTGATTCGGAAGGCATTTAAATGGGCCAGGGCAATGTGTAAGCAAGCTGAAATCTGGCATTTTCTGAACAAATTATTATGTGTCGTTTGGCTTATGTTTTGCTTTTGTTGAGAATAATGTGAATGGACTGTGACTTTTGGAGCAATAGTTGATCCAGATTTGAATCCCAGCTCCAATATTGTCTCTATAACTAGTGCAGGTCATTTGTGCCATTGTGCACCTTTAGTTCCCCATCAGCTAAATGCAGGCACCTACACAAAGAGTGGCCATTAAGTCTCAGGCACGTGAGCAAGCTCTCATTCAATGGCAAATATTATTATTGAGTATTTTTAATAGTTTGTACCAAGTGGCCCAGCTGTGCTGAATAACTACATCTCACCTACTTCTTGCTAACCACTCTCTCCATAAACTGTTGTCTGTAGTAAATAAACAAAAACAGTGAGTAAAACTGGAATGGTAAACTTCTTTGTCCCTATTGTTTGGTTCTCAGTTGAGTTCAAGATTAATCTAAAGTTGAACAGAAAGATTTAGGCTATGAAAGGATTCCCCCTTAAGCTGTACATTAACTAAGCATAGGCTTTGGCAGGGAAAGCTTGGGGCGTCATCCTGTGTTTGTATGAATACTGGGCATTGGCTTGAGGCTTGAGTGTGGTTCCATTAAGTCTTGTTAGAAGCCACCAACACCCCCAAAGTGTTTCCTGATAAAAATGCTTTGCTCCATAAACCAGTACCTGAAAGAAACTAAAAGGACCACACTGAGTCTCATAGATACTTCTACAGCCCATGCCAAACCCCAGTGCCCAGCAGCCAGTGCTAGGAAAGGTCCTCTTCAGTGTGTGCCTGCAAATATTTCGCACTGACCAAATGAGTTAAATTGTGAAGCTTGATAAGTACATTCTTGCACTACCCATCCCTAGCTTTAGGAGAGAGAGAGAGAGAGAGAGAGAGAGAGAGAGAGAGAGAGAGAGAGAGAGAGAGAGAGAGAGAGAGAGAGAGAAGAGTGAGAGGAACGCTATGATTTTTGGAAGTCATCCCAATTTTTAAAAATAAGAGAATTTGGACATTTTGGCATATGGGGTTTTTTAAATGAAATTTCATGGAACTGAAAACAGTCAATTTTAGGTTTCCAAAAATTGTTTTGATTTTCGTTGGTATAAATTTGCTGCACATGGTTTTGGGGGAAGTTCTAAGAGATACATTTAGGACTTACGGGTTGGGTTTTTTTACCCCCTTTATTTTTTTCTTTCTGTTTTTAGATGTATGATTTAGTTTTAAAAGGTGAGTTGTTGTGTTTTCGGGGCAGGGGTGGGTTGCAGGAGGGCAGAGTTTCACTTTTAAGGACAGTTTCTGGAAACGATAGTCATTACCCATTGCTGAGCAATGACCATGGGACATGCTTTCAGCACAACTGGACATTGCCTATCCAATCCTCTTCTCCCACCTTGGAGCAGAGTGTTCCATTAGCAGCAGCTGCTGGTGATCAGTGCGTGAGTCACCTGTATAGGGTCAGGCTTATTGCACGTCAAGGATCAACAGTGTCGGAAGAGAGGGAGATGCCCAGGAGGGGCTTCAGGCCACCTGCCGTGAGAGGATCAAAGGGTTGAAAGGTCAGAGGTCACAGCTCCCTTAACCATATCTGTCTGGGCAATAGCTGTTTCAGATTGTAAATCTTAGCTATTTCATTAAGTCCTCCTGGCTGCTACTGGGGCATTGAAATAATAAAATTTTATATCTGCTGCCTTTCCTGCCTCTGGCAGCCAGACTGATACATTCTGTACAAGGTGGATGTCTTATGAAAACCTTTCCTAGAGTGATCAGAGCAGCACTAATGAATCCTCATTCTGGGAAGTTGGAGTTCCCAGACCTCATCCTTTGCAAATTGTTGTTTGAAAGGGAAAACAGTTTCCACAAAAGCCATGCAGCATTCTTTTGTTTTTATAGAATACCTTTCCTCTAGAAAGCAGATTCCCAAACCTTCTCTCTTGGCACACGCTTCCTTAAGCACTCAGGAGATGAGGTTGGCTTGGTCAGCCCAGCTGCATATTACACAGCCTTGTCATGTGCTGGATCCTCTCTGGTCAGCCCTTGACATCTAATGAAGTCCTCCTTCCCACCCAGCAGAGCATTGTTGTATTTTTTGAGCCATGTCTCCTGAATATGATTTCTAGCTATTTTTCCTACATCTTCAAAGTGCTATGGACCTTCAGGGTTCAGAGGCACCTATACAAGAGAAATCACAGCACTGGCCATCCCTTAACTACCCACATATTTAAGACCACCTATAGTTTGTTTGCAAGGTTTGTTTAAGAGATTTTCATGATAAAGGTGGTGTTTTGGAAATTCCAAGGGTTTCTTTTCATGGGAGATCAGTTCCCTCTGATTAAGTCCGTAATTCTCACTAAGCCATGTTTATGGGGGCAATAAACAATGTTTCAGCATGCTTGTTAAATTGGGTCTCCAACCTCTCCACTCTTTAAAAATTGACATTTCAAATAAAAGGCAGGTGGAGATGGGAGTTGGGGTTTGCTGTGCTTAGTGATGAATGAATGATGGCCAGTGGCAGTTTTGTAGAAGTGAGGCCTTGTTTTATAATAGGGAGGCCCCAAACCATTTTGAGGTTAGGGGGTCCATGTCCTCTTACACTCCCGGTGAAGCTCCCAAATCTATGCTTCGTTGTTTCAAATTGGATAGGTACTGTTATGAAGTAGTAGATAGATACATTACAAACTCACTGTTTAATTTTCCTAACAAGTCTGTTCTGGTATTGATAGCTCTGTTTTCCAGGTGATAAAGTTTACTCACAGAGGAGTCATATCACTCATCCAAAGTTACATAGTGAAAGACAAGGAATTAGCTATGTTACTACTCTGTATGAAATATTTTAACATGCAAAAGCAGATACTATACTAATCTCAATTTAGGGTCCGCTTAGCTGCTTAGCAACCTACCTATGGTGGCCATAAGAGATATGTATGACCCAGCTACTGTCCTCAGTGTTTGCTCAGCACCAGCTGCATCATTTCATAATAAAGGCCCAGGCTCCATGTGGGACACTCTCAAGCTCAGTCACTTATTTTAGAACTTTAGTTTGTTGTTTTATGAAATGAGACCCCAATGCCTATTCCACAAGAATATGGGGATATTTTAAATTAGAGTCCAATATAAAGCCATTTTCTAGGAGCAGGTCTGTATGGAAAAGGATAGGTTAAAACCATAGTTATAAGGGCTAGTAATCAAGCACATGAAGAACACCATGAGAAGTATCCCTGAACCTGTTGTCCCTTGTACTTGACAAAGAAGTTGGAGACCATACCTTGTTATAGGAGCTAGAGTCAGGAAGTGTTCCTAGAAAAGCAGGGAGTAATATGGAATCTGGATGGAGCCAGGCTGTCTCACTAAATACTCTCTCCCCTAGTCTCACCGACAGAAAAAGAGAATAAAGAATGTTAGTTTCTTGACTCTTACATGAAAGTTTCCAGCAGTGATGAGTAAAGGGTATGAAGGTCTCACCCTCCACTCTACTGGATAGAGGCTGCTTTGGGGTAGACTTAAAGATTGTGGCTTAAGGAGAAATGGCAGAACTCAGCTTAAAGAGGGGAAGACCTACCAATATTCAACTGGCTGTCTCTGGAGAGAACCTGTGCATTTCGCAGTGATCCTCTCAGTCTTGTTTCCCAGCCCACAAAGAGGGGAACCAGAGCTGTGTGCCTTGCCTAGAGGTAGCAGGTGAAAAGCTGAAACATGCCACAGTCTGGGTTTGCTACGGGAATCCCTTGTTCCATGGGATGAGTAGAGTTCTGGTCAGGTGGGCAAAAAATTTGGTGGATGACAAACAGAGTCAACACAAGGAAATGCTGAATCTGAGTATATTTGCACAAGGTAAAATTCAGGCTTATATAGTATACAAAAAACAGGACACATGACAGAAGTCACATCAAGGTCACATCAAGGTCAGTGGCAGAAACACCAACCTTGGGGCTTTCTGACTACCCAAACAGGCTACAGGTACCTTTGGATATTCTACTGAGGCAAGGTCTACTCCATGTCAGGGTTTTCCTAGTAGGACCTATCACAAGGAGGCCAGCAGCCCCTAGAGTTCAGAGATGATGGTATAATTGTCCCTGGGTCCTTATAGCCCAACAGCTCTTGTGAATGACTAACGAAGAAAAGTCCCCACTGCAGAGCAGACCCTCTGCTGGTCTGGGACGAGGTCTCAACTGTGTTACTGAGCATCAGTGCTTGCTACCCTGTGAGGTAAGGTGGCCCTGACCTGGGAGTGCTTGCCCCACTCCCTCCCCTGCCAAGCTTCTGTTTCTATTTAAAGCATGCTGGGGAATTCCAGTGGGTTCTTAAAGCTCTCTGAGCTGTGGACTTAGATTTTAATTTTGTGGGGCAGGAAGGAGTCCATCAGTGACTCCAGGCTCCAAAGCAAAGCTACCACGTTTATCAACTGCTTGGCAGCTTGGTGACCTCTGGGGCCGAGAAAGGGAAGAAACGTGTCACTCTTCCTCTGTTCGTACCCAAGATTTCAGGAAGAATAAAGAGCTTAGGTTCCCATTTGCCTCTCCTCTTCCCGTCTATCTATACTTGCCTCTTTCCTCTCACTTCTTTGCTTTCCGCCTAGGAGGCCACCGGATCCCCAAGCTGTTCTTTGTTATGTGCTTATGTATGCGCATGCATTTGACTGCATTTTATATGTGCTGTGTAGTACAAAGAACACTGCAACCATGTGCATGTTCTTTCTCTGACACACATCAGTTCTAACAACACAGGCATGATATTTTATCTCTTTAGTCTGGTTTTCTCATCTATCAAATGGGTATGATATACCAGCAAAAATTCTCTTGAGGTTTATTATATTTGTCAGAAGAAACAATTGTGTCAAAGTAAGTAGGGAGTGATGTAAGTGTATTGTAGTTCAACTGTGTTCAAAGCTGAACCCTGTGCTTCTGAGCTACGTGTCTTTACTCTCGGACTCTCAGCATCCCTCTGTCTTATAAGGGTATCTGAAATTAACATGGTATACACAAAGGGCACAACGAGTAGCTATCACTGTGCTGCTGTAGACATCAGTCAGAGGTTTTTTACTTTGAGAGGATGGTTTTCAGATGACTCCAATCTAAAGTCAAGACATAGCCAGGTGCAAGGTTTTTGTCTTTTAAGTTAGGATAGAAGATAGTGTTTAATTTTATCGGCAAAAATGTTGGACTGGGTGTTAAATCTATCTTATACCATATAATTTACAATATGTAATTGTTTTGTTCAATTTATATTTTGAGAGAAAGATTTTTTTTAATTAAACAGAAAGGGTAAAATGTTGCAGCATTTTCTCTGTCTAATCACATTAGGGCAGTGACAGGTCTGTGATTGGACAGGAATAGGGAGGCGGAGCTAGAAGTTTAGGAGTGAGGAGGTGGGAAGCAATGAGAGAGAGGAGAGTCAGCATGGAGGCAGATGAACAGGAAGTCGATTCAGACCCTG
Source organism: Montemys delectorum (assembly GCA_019843815.1). Taxonomy (NCBI): domain Eukaryota; kingdom Metazoa; phylum Chordata; class Mammalia; order Rodentia; family Muridae; genus Montemys; species Montemys delectorum. The sequence goes on along the minus strand of JADRCD010225615.1, from coordinate 42,008 downwards.
CGTTTTAAAGAGCCACAAGTAGCTAAGGTTTTCACAAGGTTAGAATAATTGGATTAAAACATTACCTTTATCATTTGGCTCTGAATGATTGTATTGACATCTTGTAAATTGTGATCTTATTGATATATATATAAACCTGATTGGATAATTAAGCCTTAAGAGTCATGTTTCTACTGGGTAACTAGGCGCTAGATGACTGATTGTGGGATGTGTGGAGCATTGCATGTAAGTGAGATGATCTTATTAGCTGGGAGAGGATAGCAGGACCCCGCCAGGACATAGTGATGTGGCTGGCCAGTACCAGATCTAGAACAAGAATGTGGTCCAGCAGGGCAGGAGAGATTGAGGGTGATCATTTTTAATATTTCACACAGCAGGATACAGCTTCTTTCACTTACCAGTCCCTCAAGATTTGCTGTGACCTTCAAGTTCTGTAATCCCAGGCATCCAGTTAACAAGAGAGATGACTACATAAAACCCAGGAGAAAGGGGCGGTAGTGGCACACGCCTTTAATCCCAGTACTTGGGAGGCAGAGACAGGCAGATTTCTGAGTTTGAGGCCAGCCTGGTCTACAGAGTGAGTTCCAGGACAGCCAGGGCTACACAGAGAAACCCTGTCTCGAAAAACAAAACCAAAACCAAACCAAAACAAACAAACAAACAAAAAAACCAGGAGTGGTCACTTAGTATACATTTTTGATAACAAACTATTGAGATATCATTTTGGGTTTAATTTTAACTATATTATTTTGAAAAATTAAAAACAAAAAAAAAAACAAACAAAAAATTGCAACCCACTATTGAAAAGACTTACTTGAGAGAGCCTCTTAGCTGAGTCAGGAGACAAGTCAGTTACCCTTTCCCAGAGGGATGAACTGAGTGAGCCATAATGGCCATGGTTATGACGATATGAGTTCTATCAAAACAGTGTGTTTCTGGGTGGTGGTAGTACACACCTTCAATGCCAACACTCCAGAGACAGAAGCAGCTGGATCTCTGAGTTTAAAGCTAGCCTTGTCTACATAGTGAATTCCTGGCTAGCCAAGCTTACATAGAGAAACCCTGTCTGGAAAAACAAACCAACAAAGCACAGTATGTCAGGAACCCAAGAGATGATTTGGTGGGTAAAAGCACTTGCTATGCAAGCCTAAAGTTCTGAGTTCAATCCCTGGAGTCCACATGGTAGAAGAAAAGAGATGACCCTCCAAGGTTGGCCTCCATATGCTGATCCATGGCATACATACAACAACAACAATAATAGTAAACAAGATAAAAAAGAAAAACCAAGTTCCATCCTGCACACCTCCCCGACCCCAGTTATCCCATGTTGGGCTCTTTGGTGCCGCCACAGGGAGCCTGTGCAAAGTAGATGTCCAAAATGACTGACTACACAGACACAAAATACGTATTTGTTCTTTTTAAAATGCACTTATGGTCATATGTAGCAAGTATCTATGTACCTATATTACAGATGACATGGGGCTCAACTGTTTTTAAAAAGCTCGTCCTGAGCCCCTAAGATCCAGACCGGACTCTCTTGTTCCTGCTGCTGCTCCTCCATCCTCACGCTGCCTCACACCAGGCTATTCTGGGAACATGAAAGTGTCTCAGTGGAACCCCAATCAGTCTCTGCTTTACACCTCTCTGAAGGAAGGCAGGACAGCCTAAAAAAGCAGTTGTAGCCTATAGGTGTCTGTCTTTGCCTACATGTTTTCTGGTAGTATTGTGTACTATCTATGAAATTATTAATAGAATTGTTTTATTTCTATAGCAAGGACAGTTTAATACCTAGTACTAATTATATACCAGGCAGTATCCTAAATATCATAATACATAATTACTCATTTAATTCTCAAAATAACAATGGGACTATGTTACTAATTTTTGCTAATGTATGAGATTTAAAGGGGAAAGTGTACCTGTCCTAAGTATATGGTGAGTCTATGGTAGGGACACACCATGTACCCACCACCCAGATGGAGAGATGGTATTATAACGTCAGCAGCTCCACCCAGCCTCCTCCAGCTTCCTGGTAACCACTGTCCTAGATGTGGGTATCACTTCTTCATTGAGCACCAGTTCAACAGATACAAGGGCTAAGAAATTTGCCCACAGCGTGGAGGCTGAATTGGAGCTCAGACACAGTGTAGCCTCAGAACATGAGCCAGAGCCAGGAAAACAACAGGCTACTGGGAGTCTTAATTTTAATAGCATAAAATCATGACAGTAGAGTCTTACTAGTCTCTGCCTTCCTCATAAAATATACTTAACTCTGTTTCCTCAGAACTGTAACCCCCTTATTGGCATACCTATCAAGTCACAAGGAGAGAAACTTTCTAAAGTAGCTTATGTGCTGGCCCTTAATATAGTCAGACTTGGTGCTGAGCTCCTAACATACATGCTGCACTAGCCACGACACAGCTGGGTAGCTCAGGAGAACTTGCTGGAAGACACAGTCTAGAGGCAAGGCTTGGATGAAGTGGTCTGATTCCAAGACCTGCCATCTTCGTTCCTGAGTTAATGCCTGCTGTCCCTGTCCACTGTGAATTCATCCTGTGCTAATTAATCATGGTAATTTTACATGGTTGTTATCATTGCCATCATCATTGTTATTCCCATTGCACTTTCTGGAGCAGACTCCAGTTTGCTTACAGTGGGTTCACATTGACATCTGCTGCAAGTCTGGACTCCCAGTAGAATGGAGCCAGTCACAGCTGGTCTGCTTTTTCTCCAGCTAAGGAATATGTGCCTGTGTCAGACTGTGTTAGACACTGCAGACCAATGAGCAAGGGTCCTTCCACAGAGGTGGTCCTGGTATAAGAATGACCCCTCACACCTCCATCCTGGTACAGGAGCATTGCTGTCCATTGCAGTCCATCAGAGGAGACTGACTTGATTAGAGCTGGGCCTTGCTCCTCAACTTGCAGCCTGTGCCAGCACTACTACATCCCAGCATTTACATCTCTCCATTCTATGAAGAGCCATCATTTCCTCTTAATTTTAAATGGCCTTGCTGTGAGTCCTGCTATTTCATCAACTGCCCAATTCCCTTCCCAGGCATTAGGTATTTAGACATACCCTAAGAGGGCACAAGATGCAAACATTTTTAAAAGCTCTCACATTGACATAAAGGGCTCCGGAGTTAAAGTCTTCAGGGTAGCCTTGGGAAGTGCCTCCTTGTCCTGAGGACCCATGCACAATCATGCACCCACCCTTGCCTTTCCTACTGTGAGTTTATTCTCTCTTCTGTGTATCATTCTGACGAGTTTATCAACTACATTGAGGTATAGTTCATATCAACAAACCATCCATTTAAAGCAATGTTTCAATGAATTTTAACCATTTTGAAGCCACCACCATAATAAAGATTTGACACATTCCTATCACCCCCAAAAGAACATTAGTTTTTAACTTGACACTTACCTTGCACTTCCTGTGTGCCATGCACTAAATACTTTTTAAATGTTAGCCCATTTAATACTCATAGCAAGCTGATAGGGTAGTGTCTTTATGTGAACCCAGAGGAAAGAAAAACAGGCCCAGGAAGATTGACTTGTCCAGGTTGGTATAGCTGGTGTGGTTAGATAGAACTCAGCGGACTAGATGTTCGATCTGTGCTGCTCACCTATGCGTTCTGATCCTTCTCCCTCCCATCCCCCACCTTCATTTATTTATTCATTCACTCATTTAAGAATTGGGGTAGAAACTAAAGTAGAGAACCCAGAGACGGGCCAGAGGATCAGTGAGTAAGTACGGTACGATATGGGTAAACCTACGTCAGTGTATTGTTCTGATTGTGGGACGCTGGGTCCTGATAACTGCACTATGCAGCAGGTTCTCCGAATCCCTAAGGCCAGGGCCACCAACTTCTGGAAACCATGCAGAAACTCTTTATCACTCACCAGCATCTCTAAGTACCACAATGAGCTTCTTAATCAGGATTTCTGTTGTGCAACCAAACACCATGACTAAAAAGTAAGTTGAAGAAGGAAGGGGTTGTTCAGTTTACACTTCTAGATCATAGTCCACTATTAGAGGAAGTCAGGACAGGCACTCAAGCAAGGCAGGAACCTGGAGGCAGGAGCTGATGCTGAAGCTGTGGAAGGCTGCTGCTTGCTGGCTTATTTTCATAGCTTCCTCAGCCTGCTTTCTTGTGGCACTTAGGATGACCAGCCCAGCAGTGGCACCACCCACAATGGAGTGGGCCCTCCTCCATCAATCACTAAATAAGAAAATATCCTCCAGGCTTGTCTGCGGCCTGATCTTATGAAGAGCATTTCATTTGTTTGTTTCTGTTTGATTTGATTTGGTTTCTGGTTTTTTGAGACAGGGTTTTTTTGTATGGCCTTGGCTATCCTGGAACTAGCACTGTAGCCCAGGCTGGCATCTAACTCACAGAGATCCACCTTTCTCTGCTTCCTGGATGCTGGGATTAAAAGTGGTCACAGCCACCACCACCACCATCCAGCATGAAGGCATTACTTAATTGAGGTTCCCTCCTATCCAGTGACTCTAGCTTATGTTGAGTTGACATAAAACTAAGCAGCATGATGAGCATACAGCTAGTATTGTCCTATTCTCTTTTCCCAACTGAGAACGTGGAGGATTTGTGAAGTCCTATCTAGTGCAGAGCTAAAGGTGACTCTGAGAAAATTGGTGTCCTCGTGGCTACTCTTGAGCTTCTCGTGTGCTGTAAGTTGTCCCTTGCCTGGCCCAAAGAAAGGGGTCAAGATAAGACTGTGACAGAAGTACACAGGAAAGACATCTTAATATTTTAATGAATAACATTGATGGGATGCTGCCTGTGTTTCTGGATTTTAAAAAAGAAATGTCATTTGGACAATGTATATCAATGTTGTTTGAGATTTTTTTGTTTTGTTTTGTTTTTCCCCCTTCTTCTCGTTCTGAGGAGAAGCCTATAGAGTCTGGAGGGGGAAGGGTTTGCAGCTGGCAGGAGCCTTGGCATATGCTGTAACTAAAAAGAGAGGGAATGTGTTGGTGGGACAAGCTACCGGAGAGCTGTCTCGGTGTGCTGCGGTACTCGTAAGTGTTCTAATTGGGAAGGATTTTTGGAGGACTATTTTGACATCTGCTCATGTCTTTGCTGATTTTTCTTCACTTAGAGTAGGAAACACAAGCTGTGGATAAAATGGCTTTAAAATAATTGGAAGAAAAGATATCTCTCCAAGTTGAATTCACCAGGGACACTTCTTAAGGATTGGGAACTAAAATCCACTTCTAGGAATCTGTCCTGAAGCACAGAGCTTCCAGCCTTCAGACTTCATGACCATGTGATATATATTAATGTCTTAAACACTAGAGGTAATGTTCAGCCAAGTGGCCTTGGTTGAGTTTGCTTCCATGTAACAGAGTACTCTGGAGCAATTAGTAACTATTACTTAGCTTTTAGTGAAGTGGAGCATTGCTTATGCTGTGATCAATGTGAAAAACCGAGGGATGGGGGCCAGTGCAAAGGATTCAGAGAAGAAGCACAAAAGGAAATAGTTTAGAGTGATGGCTCCAAATGGTAAGCTTCAGCTTTGTGTAGGATAGGCATATGTAATTTTTATATTACAAAGGCAAGTCTGGTTTTGTACAACAGAAAGCAGGTTCAGTGTCAGCTGTGACTGCCCACCTGCAAAGGTGCTCAGTGTAGATCCTGGGATTCTGGATCCATGGATCTGGTCTCTTCAGAAAACTGTTAGACTCTTTTCCACAACCAGGTCTGCTGTCCTCCCTAGCTATGTGGCATTAGGCAATTTGCTTTGTCTCTGAGCCTCCACCTTTGCCTTGAAGATAATAGGCTCTCACCAGCTTGCTGTTGAAGAGTAGTGAGCTAAGGCTCAGGAGCCATCCTTCCCCACCAACACTTCCAACTACAGCCTTTCAGGAGAGAGCACCCTCTAGCCAAGCCGCCTGTGATTCTTTCCTTGGGAACTGTGAGCTTCAGGAAGCGCCTTGAGCCCATGCCAGCCCCTTTAGAAAAGGCCTTGCCACCGGCAGGGCAGCATTGTCCCATGAGAGGAAACCGCAGACCCAGCTCCTGTCCGGAGCCCAGTGCTGGGGACAATTCGGTTACTAAGGGGACCCTGGCCTGCTAAGTCAAGAAAGGAGGCCAGGGTTTTTCCTCTTCTTCAGCCTGCTGCCATTGTTGAAAAAGTAAACACTCCACACAGCTTAACCAGCAAGTCCTCCAGCCAGGAGTGGAAGGAAATCAAAAGCCTGTTGCAGCCCAGCCTCAGAGAGCCCACAAGAGCTGGTCTGTGCTGCTGGGGCAGCTCTGGGAACACAGAAACAAGGCCCGATTCTGATCCACTCTCAACCTTTCAGAACCTTTCCGCCCAGGACTGCTCTCCAGTGGCCATTGCCTCCTGCCTCTTCTTTTATTTTTTTATTTTTGTTGTTGTTGTTTGTTTGTTTGTTTGTTTGTTTTTTCGAGACAGGGTTTCTTTGTGTAGCCCTGGCTGTCCTGGAACTCACTCTGTAGACCAGGCTGGCCTCAAACTCAGAAATCTGCCTGCCTACCTCCCAAGTGCTGGGATCAAAGGTGTGTGGCACCACTGCCCTGCACCTCCTGCCCCTTCTGTTTGGAGTTATTGGGAGGGTTAGATGAGGCAAGGCAAGAGATACTGGGATATGGTGGTCCTCAGCTCAGTACCTGCAGCCTGGTGTCCCTTATCTATGTTCTGATCCTGTCTCTGATGATAATCATCAGCCTTTGAAGTAAGAGCCAAGCTGTAGCTACCAATAGGATGCAGCTCTTCTGTCAACACATATTAAAAAGTAATAACTTCCATGTATGTATAAGACCTCTTGAGTGCCAAGCCCAGGGCATATATGACCTCTACTCTTCATAACAGTCTAGAACAGTGGTTCTCAACCTGTGGGTCATGACCACTTTGGCAAACTTCTATCTTCAAAAAATATTTATATTAAGATTCATAACAGTAGCAAAGCTACAGTTATGAAATAACAACAAAAATAATCATATGGTTGGGGTCACCACAACATGAAGGACTGTATTAAAGAGTCACAGCACTAGGAAAGTTGAGAACCACTTGTCTAAAGGGGACTGGTAGGAAGTAAGGGGCACATCTATTGTAGTGTCACAGATAAAGCCACTCAGTCAGATGTGCCACCATGAACAAACTTTATCACTTGATGGAGACTCCCTTTCTTACCTCTGAAATGGTGGTAACATCACACCTTCCAGCTCCTAATGGAAAAGAAAACACCAGAGGAGCAGGCAGTGGTGAGCTTTAAAATGTTTGTAGCTTTTGTGGCAGAGACAATCGTGGTTGACCTTCACGTAGCTTCCTTATGATAACATTGCTAAGTCCTGAAGCCCACTGTGAGAATCCACGTGATCCTCTGCAAGCGGGGCTTGTGCTTGCTAAGTCACAGTTCTACACAGCGCTTGCTCAGCAGCTGTGTTATTAACACCTTCTCATTTGCACCCAGCCTGAGAATAAAGCAGCAGTTAATAGAATGGTGGGCTTCAGAAGAGGGAGGAAATACGTTAATCAAGCATCTTGTTGAACCTCTCTGGTTCTCCACCAATGGGAAGCGTCTTAGTAGACGCTTGCAAGATGATGTATAGGCTCCTGGAAACGTCTGTAGCAGGAGTTAGAGACTCTGACCATTACATGGAAAGATTCTAGGATTCAGTTTCTCGACATTTTTTTTTAATCAGCTGTTAATGACATGTTTTTTTAATCAACTTTTACAAAGTCTCTGACAAGCATAAGCCATCCTCCTGTTAGGAAGATCCTTGAAATGTTTACTTAGGTACCTTGATGTCCTAGAAGCTAGGATCAGAGTATCAGCAACAATTTTCATATATACACACACACACACACACACACACATGTATGTGTGCGTGTACACATACATATAAAATGACAACAGAGTGTCAATTTTCTAGCTGTTTGACTTAGGGCATGTTACCTAGCCTTTGTGAAATGGCTTTCACTCCTGAGATTTGTTGGTGGAAGGGGCGGGTGATGATGCAAATCAGAGAATTTTTATGACAGTTAAAAGAACAACAAAGGTGAGCTATGTATTCCTGGGGATGTGGCAGAATACACCTTTATTCAGTAGTGCTATTCTTCCCTAAAGAAGCCCAAGGGGAGGTAACCAATGTCCTGGTGGCAGTTCCAGTGATTCTGGATTTTCTTTACTTGCAGAAGGTCAGAAACATGGCCCTAGATGATGTTGTAATCTTGAACGTGGACACCAACACCCTGGAAACCCCTTTTGATGACCTCCAGAGCCTCCCAAATGATGTGGTGGGTACCATGTGTGAGTTCTGACTCGTGAGTGCTTGTCTTGTGATTCTGGGGCTGGGAGAGGTGGGAAGACAATGTGGTTCAGGGCCTAGTGTGCGTCTGGGTAACAGTGGATACTGTTCAATGACAAATCTTAAAAAGATCTCCTTACACTGTAAGACTTCCTGAGGATGGCAAATGGAAAGGTGCCCTTTTAATGAAACAAAGTAGCTAGGAAGATGGAAATTAACTTTAGAAAATTAATTTCCCCTCTTGGCCTCAGTTTCCTACCTTGAACGAGAAATGCCAGGAAAGTGCATTGGCAGATGTAGAAGCATTCAACTGATGTGTGACAACAATAACAAAAAGCAAAGGTGAAACATTTACCTTTAGTTAGTCTCAAGAGGACTAACATACATGCAGTTGGGGTCCTGGAACTGAGGAAAGTTGGGGAAGACAGAAATAAGTGTAAAAGAGTTTATAGTCAGCTTTCAAAAGTTCTGATGAAAATGAGAAGCTAAGAGCTCTGGGAAGCACAATGAATGTGATGGTCTGTATGAAAAGTCCCTCATAAGTCTCAGCATTTGAACACATGGTCCCTACTAGGTAGCTATTTGAGGGGAATAGGTGTGGCTTGGCTGAAGTATGTTATTTGGGGCAGGTGCACCATTTCATGTTGCCTCATACTTGTGGATCAAGATCTGAGCTCTCAGCTGCTTGTCCAGCACCTGCCACCTTGCCCTTCACCCTTCCACAATAGTCTAACTCCCGGAACCACAAACCCAGTTAAACTGTCATTTATAGGTTACCTTTGTCATGGTGTTTGATGACCGCAAAAGAAGTGTAACTAAGACAGAGAACCTGATACAAACCCACTGGACTGAACAAAATCCACAGTGGCCCATTGTGATGGTCTCTCAGAGCCCATGAGGCAAGCTTAAGGTTAGCTAGAGGAAAGGGGAGAAAGTTTCTAAGAGAAAGAAGTAGTTCCAGCAGGCTTCTTGTCAGGAACTATGTAAGCCAGAACATTGTGGGATAATAGTTTTTAATAAAAGACAAGTTTTCTTTTCTTTTTTTTTTGTTTTTGTTTAGTTTTGTTTTGTTTTTAGAAACAGGGTTTCTCTGTGTAGCCCTGGCTGTCCTGGAACTTCCTCTGTAGACCAGGCAGGTCTCAAACTCAGAGATCCACCTGCCTCTGCCTCCTGAGTGCTGGCATTACCACCACTCATGGAAATGTGGAGCACACCTTTAATCCTAGCACTTGGGAGGCAGAGGCAGGCAGATTTCTGAGTTCAAGGCCAGCCTGGTCTATAAAGTGAGTCCCAGGACAACCAGGGCTATACAGAGAAACCCTGTCTCAAAAAA
>JADRCD010225615.1:0-32276 GCA_019843815.1 Montemys delectorum | reverse complement strand
AAAAGAAAAAGAAAAAGAAAAAAAGAAAGAAGAAAAGAAAGAAGTTTTCAATCTTAGTATTCTCTATCCACTAAAAGTGTGCTTTCAAAGACAAAAGCAAACTTTTTAAAACATTTTTTCAGATTAAAAAAAACTGAGAGAAGTATATATCAGCAGATCTGAGCTGTAAGATATGTCAAAGGAAGCTCTTGGGTGGTGGGTACTAACATAAGGAAGCATATATAACAGAGGAATGAAGACAGCCAGAAACAGTAAATGTGGTAAATGTATAGGTCAGTGTAAGATATGTATCAATTACACAAGTAAAAATAATAATAATATAGTATGTGTTACTGCACACAACAGCAGATTCACAAAGAAGAACATGGGAGTGTGCTTCACTGGTTGTTATGTTCTGTAGAAACTGTTGTGATGTTGTTGGAACGTGGCTGGTATCAAGTCAAAGATGTATATTGTTAACTCAGAAACCACCAGAAGAAAAAGAAGACAGGTTCATAAAACTAGCCAACCAATGCATGTTTACCAGGAAGAATAAAGGAAGCACATCAGCCCAGAAGTGGTGGTAGTGGTGCATACTTTTAATCCCAGCACTCAGTAGGCAAAGACAGGCAGGCAGATCTCTGTGAGTTCAAGACCAGCCTGGTCTACAGAGTGAGTTCCAGGACAGCCAGGGAAACTGAAGGACCTGTTCAGCACAAGACATCCCAAGACTGTTTTCACCACAAAGGAAATTGATTTGTCCCAAAGGGACAAAGGGCAAGGAATATGAGACAAAGACAGAAATCAGAGGATGACTCAGAAGGGGAAGGGAACAAGGGAGAAGGCAAGGGATGTTTGTCCCAGAGGGACAAAGAACTGCTTCTGGGTGGACAGGAGACAGACGTGGCCCATAGGCAAATGGCAGTTTATAAAGGTAAAAGGGGACACCCCATGTTAGAGTGAGGTGTTTAATTTTCATTAGACATACTAATTAGAGCAGCCAAAGGGGGGCTTTTGATTCCTGGACTTCAATACTTTAATAGATGGACCTTGGTAGTTAGCCTCAAGAGAAGTGGCCAAATAAAGGAATAGACCATGGGGAGTTAGCTTTAAGAATGTCATCTAATGACTTTAAGCAAGGCAGAGGGAATGGGGGAGAAAGGAAAGGCCTGCCAGAGCCACATATGCCATGCTCAGGATAGCTAGAGTCCCTTCAGAAACCCTGTCTAAAAAAAAATCACACACAAACAGAATCATTAGTAGGGTGGTGGGTTTATCTTGCTGTTGACAGTAGCATTAAACATGCCTTTTATGAATTACTTTTCTTGTTACTGTGACAGCATTCCTGACAGAATCAACTTAATGGAGTTCAAATTTATTCTGGTTCATGGTTTCAGAGTGTTACTCTTTATAAAGACTGGAAAAGCAAAATGCCTTGAGTCAGATGTGTGGGCCAGTCCTCTAAACATGAGTCTAGGAATGACACTCCAAATTGGAACCACACCACACATCTAAATGTTCCATTCAAGCAGTTAATTACTACTGATTGTATACCATCGATAAAAATCCTCTGTGTATCTATGATATGTGTGTTTGCTTGCACATGTGCTTGTTTATGCATTGAGTATCTTTCCATCAGTGGCTTTCTACCTCTTAAGATTTTATTTTAAATGTATGCGATGTTTTGCCTGCATGTATGTAGTTATACTTTGTGCTGCAGTTCCCAAAGAGGCCAAAAGAGGGTGCTGCATCACCTGGAACTGGAGTTACAGACAGTGGTTAAGTTGTTGTGGGGTGCTAGGAATCAAATTCAGGTCCTGCAGAAGAGCAGCCAGTGCTTTTAGCTACTGAGCTACATCTCTCTAGCCCTGACCTTATTTTTGTGAGACAGAGCTGTCACTCAACCTGAAGCTCACTGATTCAGCTAGACTGGCTGGCCAGTGAGCTCCAGAGTTTCACCTGTCTCTTCACTGTCAGTACTGGGGTTTAAGATGTCTGTTGCCACATCCAACTTTTATTTAGGTACTAGGATCCAAACTTAAGTCATCATGCTTGCTTACTGAGCCATTTCCCCAACCCTATGAATTCTTCTTTAAATATAAAGATTAAGATTAAAAGTGAAAGAATCAGGGCTGGAGAGATGGCGTAGCAGTTAAGAGAGCTTGCTACTCAACCATGAAGCAGGGCTTGGCTCTCAGCACCATAACCCACATCAGGTGGCTCACAAACATCTGCAACTCCAGCTCCAAGGGACCGTGGGTACCCATGCACAAACATGTACATACATTCATAAAGACATTCCACATTAATGAAATAAAAGTTCTTAAGTAAACAAACAGAAAAACACATACCATTTAGTCACTAGTCAAAAAAGAGCTGGGGAGAAGAAACCAGTCTTCCATAGAAAGGCAAGGCGAGGAATATCTGAATGTGCTTTTCTTCCAGAAGGGCGTTCACACTAATGTGTAGGCTTACATGATTTGCTTCTTTAAAAGGAAAACAGTTTGCCCAGAGGATAATTAGATGAATGGCTATGAAGGCAAAGGGAGATCATTGAGGGGAAGACGAGACACCCAGCAAGAGAGGCCATGTAGATGGGGAGGGCCATAGGTAGGAATGATAAGAACCGCACACAAAAATGCTACCAGGAAGCCCGTTGTGCTAATACAAACATAAAAACTATAATAAGTTTCATGGATAAACACCCAGGTTTTGGGTTTAGTTTAACATCACAATAGTGTTATGTGGCTGTCATGTGACCCAATGATAGAAAAGATTCTTCATATCTGGTATTCTTTCCAAAATTTATTCTAATTATGAAAGAAATTACATATACTCAAATTTTGGTACATTCTACAACATAGCTGATCAGTGTGTGTCAGTCTTGTTAAAAAACAAAGTCTGAGGAACCAGTTGTACAGCAGAGGAGACAGAAGTGTGACAACAAAGTGCAGTGTGGGATCCTGAGACAGAAAGGAACAGTAGGGGGAGAAATGGAGGAATCGCAGTGGGGCTGAGAGCTTAACTCAGAGTAGTGAGCCAAAGCTGGACTCCTGGTTTCAATGAACTTCAGTGATGATACAAGAAATATCATGGGGAGAGCTAAGTGAGACAGATGTGGGCATTCTTTGTACTGTCTTCATAGCTTTCTGTAATCTGCAAAATTCCAAAATAAATGCTTATTTTTAAAAAAGAAAAACAAAATGAAGTTATTAAGACTATCTTTATGCCTATAATTTTGGCAATTTAGATGAAGAACACAAATTCCCTCAAATGCAAAAATTTATAAAGTAACTCAAGAGAAAAATGTAAATGCCATTATTCTGTTTTAAATGAAATTGCATTTGTAATTAAAACTTTTGAAGGCAAATATAATCATATGTAGTTTTTTAGAACATTGAGGTAAAAAAAAAAAAAAAAAAAAAAAACAATTTTATCTTGTGAAGTCAGCATTACCCTGAGATAAAACCAACCCCACCCCCCAAAAAAGTGGAGCTACAGACTGACATGCCTTATAAAGATGTGAAATTTTAAAACAAAGTATTAACAAATTGAATCCAGTAAAATACGATAATAATAAGATACAGTGATCAAGTTAATACAGATTGGAAATCAGTTTCAGTGACCTGCCCAATGAAAGCACTAGAAGAGGAAACTAGATCAAGGGAGCTGCAAAAGGCACATGCATTTTAGGAAGACTTCGGTGCCCATTCTTATGAACGCTCTTAGCAAGTAGGAATCCTCATGGTAAGACGGCCGTCCTACTTACTGAAGTATAGACCCCAAAGGGGATGTCTTCTTTTCTCATTCAGCACTAAACTGAAGTCTCAGACCAGCTAACTAACTAGGACAAGAAAAAAAAAAAAAAAAAACGGAATAAAATCTCTGAAGATTAGAAAAGTAAGCAGGGTTGAGGGAGTCATTTAGCAAAGTCCTACTGTGCAAGCATGAGGACCTTTGATCCCAGGCACTCATGTTTAAAAAACCCAGGTGTCCTGGAGTGCATCTTTAACCCAGGGCTGAGGGGAAGGCCAGGGACAGGCAGATCCCTGGAGCTCATTGGCTGCACAGCCTAGTTGAATGAGCCCCAGATTCAGTAAGAGACTCTGACTTAAAAGAAGTAAGACCCAGAGTGAGGAAGACATTGGAGATCAACCATTGACCTACACATATACGCAAAGAAGTAAGTAAAACTTTCATCGCTCACACAACATGATCCTGTATATGGAAAATCTTTAGGAGTTTCAAAACTAGGTTTAGCAAGGATACAGGAAAATGTCACTGTACAAAATTCAAATATATTCCTATATACTTGAAATGAGCAATTGAAAATGAGATTTTTTTACAGTGCCATTTAAAATAGCATACAAAACAAAATACATTTAACAAAAAAAAGTGTAAGATTTGTATGCTGCAAGCTATAAAACATTTGAGGAAAAAAGATTTGAAAGACCTAAATAAATGGAGAGATATTCCATGTTTTGGATTGGAAAACTCAATATTTTTTACTCAATATTTTTAAGATGTTAATTTGCCTAAATTGATCTATAGATTCAATATAATCCCAGCCCAAATTCCAGATGGCTTTTTTTGGGGAAAGCTTGACAAGCTAGTTCTAAAATGTATATATGTGAATATGCTAAAGAACTAGAGCAGGGACGACAATGTGGAAAGGGAAAGCTAACGGCGCAATTCTGTATTACCTGCCTGCAAGACCTACCGCACAGTGATAGCAACCCAGATGGACACCAGCTCATAGACTCAGAGAAAGAGAGCAGAAGGAAACCTGCACAGGAGTTCAGGCTTGGTCTTGTTTGGGTTTTCTGTCCCCAAAATAAATGAGCTAAAACAACTGGATATCATGGAGAAAAGGAACCTTGACTTCTACCTCATGCAAATATTAGCTCAAAACAGATTGAGTGTGGAAACATAGAAGATGAAACTATAAAACAAGTAGAAGAAAACATGAGAGAATCTTCATGAATATGAGGTAGGCAAAGATCTCTCAGCTAGGTCACCAAAGACATGTGTCATAAAGAAAAAAAGTTGTGAAGTAGGCCTCAGGATGGCAAATGCTTACCTCCTACAAACAGGAACACTTAACAAAATAGACAAACTACAGGCATAAAAAACATTCTCAAAATTCTATCTATAAAGAAAAAGGCTTTGGGGCAGGAGAGTTTGCTCAATAGATAAAAGTGATTGCTGCCAAGCCTTAGTTGGGTTTGTTCAAAGACCCACATGGTAGAAGAAGAAAACTGATTCCTGCAAGTTATCCTCTAACATCCATACACGTTGTGACACATGTGCAACCCCTCTGCCACAGCACACATACAAAATAAGTAAATGTAATTTAAAATTTTGAGGAAAGAAAAAGGTGCTGTCCAAAGTATATAAAGAAACACTAAGGCTCAGTAATATGAGAGTCTTAATAATTAAGGTATACAAAAAACTCAAGGAGAATACCACAGCGATGTTCACTTAGCCAACAGGCACAGAAAAAGATGTGTGGCATCATTAGATGGAGAATAGAAATTAATACCACAGCAGTGGGCCACTGTAAGTCTATTGGTATGGTGAAATAGAAACTTACAACCCTACATCTTATACATACATTTACTATATGAGCAAACACACTACTAGTTATCTACTGAAGAAAACAAAATCTTATATACATACAGACATGTGAATATTTTCAACAGCTTTATTTATAATTACTCCATTTTTTTCTCCCAATTTTTTTTAAAAAGACCTACATTTCCTTTATCAGACAAGCACATAACAAAGTTCATGCTCATAAAATGGGACACTACCCATCAAAATAAAAGAAAAAGGAAAAAGAAACTACTGATTGTTACCCAACAAAATAGATATCTCCAGTATTTTATGACTGTGAAAGGATCTAGGAAGACATTCTGATATAGACACAGCAAGAGGTAGACATCAGATGAGTATATTTCCAGGACTTTGTTGCCCAAAGGAAATATGAATGGAATGGAGTTGTTCTGAATCTTGATTGTCATTGTGAACATGTATTTGCTTCTTTAAAAACTGTAGGAGCTGGGGGAGCTACCTCAGTTGGTAAAGTACTCGCCACTCAAGCATCCAGCTAAGGAGCTCCAGCAGATAGGCCGCTCCCCCAGACTTCTTTAACTGTTATAACAATAACACGAGTTTCTAGCCTCTCTGTCTATCACAAAGGTCATCTTTGGTCCACAGTAGGACTCACTCCAGATTATGCTAATCTCGGGTGAAAAGTCTGAACAGAAAAACCCACCAATCCCTGAGCTCCCCAAACTCAAGACTTGAAATCCCACCAATTCTCACCCTGGAAATCTCTGCCCTGCAAAGCTCCGCCCCCTAAGAAATCCTTTATAAGCCTTGCCTACTGTTCAGTTCCCTGCTGTTTTCACCTGAGAGCAAAAGCAGCCAATCCTGGATTCGTCCCTCGGAATAAATATCTTTTATGAGATTTTCTGTCCCATGTGACTCTCATCTCAAGAAGCCAAGAAGCAAAGAAGAGTAGGGCTGAGGCTCCTGAGCACTTCAGCTCAGCTGGGAATACCTTCCCCTGGGAGCTGCAACACTGAAGAAGAAGAGCTGCAAAGCTGGAGTTATTACCCTATAGCGCTCCAGCTCAGCCAGGGATATCCTCCCTTGGGGCTGCAACACCTCTGTTGAGGCATCCTCTCAGAACTGTGTGGTTCCTGGGATCCCGAGTCCTAGGTTATTTTTTCATCTGAGCAGGAACTCCAACACAAGTATTTTTTAAAATCGTTTTTAGGTTTGTTTTTATTTGTGTGGGTATTTTACCTGCACATGTGTCTATGCACCAGATGCATGTAGTGTCTTAAAAGGCCAGAAGAGGGCGCTGAATGTGAGCCACCATGTAGATGCCAGAAATTAAACACAGTCCTCTACAAGAGTAGCAAGTGCTCTTAACCACTGAGCCATCTCCTTAGGCCTGGCACCAGAAGTATCTGAGATACGGAACAATTTCCCTGGAGCTGTTATCACAGCTCATGGGGGTAGGAAGTAGCATAGCCAGTTAAAAAAACAAAAACAATTGGTTTTCTGGGAAGTTTACATACGTCTACCACAATACCAGGCAGCTCTACTCCTTCCTGCTTATCTAAGAGAAGGAAAAGCAAGCATCCAACAGGCTTTTCAATGAGTGTGAGTGCTGCTCATGGCACACAGAAACTGGCAACAGCCTGAATGTGGGTTTATGTAGATAAACTGTTATAGCCTATATTTCTTTATTAAGTCATAAATTAACAAACTCTGGATTCACAGAACAATGTGAGACTCTCTAAATGAATTACAGTGCATAAAGAGAAACCAGAGTCGAGAAGATAAATATGATTTAATTCATGAACATTATAGAGAGAGTGGGCCTAGAGGAGGCAGCCTGGTTATAGAAATACCTCAGGAGCCAGCTGGTGAGGTAAAGAGTTGACCTGTCCCTTGATCTTGGTGAGATGCATAGAATGTCAAAACTCATTAGACTGTCCAAAATACATACATTCTCTTACCGTAAGTTTTGATTTAGTGAAGTTAAAAAGAAGAGGCCTTAGAAATTAATCTAGAGCAGATTTGAGTGTTAAGCTTTGGGGCCAGCTGATTTCTTGTGATTTATGAACTTAGGCAACAGGTAACTTTGAAGCAGGACAGCTCTTGATTTCTGTAGCTGCCCTGACCATTGACTCATGAGTTGATAATCTTGTCTCTGTTAGTTTTTCTGCCCTTATATGAAAAGGGAGGGGAGGCTGCCACTGGTGGTGCCTCCTAGTTTGCTAGTGTCTATGAAACTTGCAATATACTGACAATATGCATTGTTCCCTGGCTGTGAACTTGGCAGGAGAAATACAGCAAGAGTATTGTATCCTTATTGATCTAAAGTCAGCTTACAGGCGTCATGTTCATCTCAAGCCCTGGCCAGAGTCTCTTAATGCCATGCTCTTCCAGAAGCCAAGATTCCCCTAGCCCCTGGAGATGTCCTGAGAGCTCCCTTGTTCTGT
This sequence comes from Montemys delectorum, assembly GCA_019843815.1. NCBI lineage: Eukaryota > Metazoa > Chordata > Mammalia > Rodentia > Muridae > Montemys > Montemys delectorum. Next base: position 24,276 of record JADRCD010225615.1, on the reverse strand, counting down.
GAGTGATCATAACCGTGCACAGCAACAGCATGCTGTATTGCAGGAGTGAATCCTCCTCCAGTTCCAATCCTTTAGGTGTGTTTGTATGTGTCTAGTGGACCGACGACTGATTTGGGGGGCATTCACTGGGTCCAGGTTTTACAATTAATACACAACTCTTCTCCATGAGGTCACAGGCTGATTAATTAAATGTGTTAGTAGATAGCAGGATGGCTTGTTTTGTACCTATGTCTCTGGTTGCAACCCACCCTCATACTATCCATGATAGCATACTCCAGCACAGAAGTACCACTCCCTGATTCACAGTCCAATGATGATGTCCCACTTTTTCTCTACGTGGAGTTAAAGTGACACATATAGCTCCTTAGGGTATCTTGTCTCTTGTAACCCTCCTGCCCACCTTTATTTTATACCTGCAGCCTTGCCTCTGTCCATGGGAGTCCCAGGCATTTCAGGCAAAGCATCTCCAGTAGGTAGATCTGTGGCTAATTTAGAAATGAACACTTTTTTCACCCTTTATTTGTTCAAAGGCTTTTGGGTGTGTGCTCTGTGTGTTGGGAATACAGGGACCTAAAACCAAATCAGAAGCAGCAGTCACCATCCTGCCAGCAGAAGGTGTGGCTGAGTGCTGGTGCTGTCAATGAGCATGATGAGCTTAGGAAGGGCATCACAATCCGGTACAGCCAGAGGAGACACGTGGGAAGAACTAAGAAGTAGAAGGACCGGAGAAGTGTTATCATAAGCACAAATTTGACTTCAAGTGGGGCAGTAGGAAATGAACTAAGAATCCAGTGACATGTTGAGTTCTGTGCTATAGCATATCACAAACTAAGGGGATCTGTTTTCACTGTTTCTCAGCTTCCTAAAATCTGGCCAAAGCTTCCTTCTGTCCCATATCTACCAATACATGACTTGAGTTTGGGGGACAGTTTGCATGAACTGTGTCACTGTCTGCTCTTAAGGAATTGTGTTCATTTTGCACTGGGCTGCCCACCACCAGTGTCCACATCATTGGTGCATTCCATGCAAAGGAGCATCGTGATCCAGTGCACCGTGGCCAGAGTGTGTGTTGCATGTGATTTGTCAACAGTTGAGGGCTTTATGGGGCTTCATTAGAGATGCTGGGGCAGGGGCACTGTGGGACATCAGAAGAGCCCTCAGCAGTAAACCGCAACGCTGAGCTTTGGAACGCAGTAAATGTTTAAGAGACTTCCTTCCTTTCATTACTGAATTTTACTTCACTTTTATACCAGTAAAGAGTTGTGTTTTATTGGTTGAAATTTCTTGATTCCGTTTTCCGCAGGTCTGTTTAAAGCTACATTTTATCTTTGAGGATGTTTGGCTCGCCGTGGAGGAAGTGCTGCCAGCGAATTCAATTAACTGGCAGAGCTCACAGATATTGTACATGGATTTCTTTTTTTTTTCTTCCTTTTTCACAACTGCGACATAAACACAGCTGGGTTTAATATTTGTTGTAACAAAGATTTAACTTGAATCATTTTACTCCGGGTAATTAATGCTTGGAATGTGGGTTCCTCTGCTTGGTTTGTAATCCTCTGCGTTTTCCTGCTCACGCTATCTAGATAATGAAGTGTGCTCCTCCAGGTCTTTGCCCTGCCTTAAAACTGCTTAATATTTGGCCGTTCCCACTAGAGAGCAGATGCTTTTCTTTGCAAGAATTGAATTTCTGTCAGCTCTTTTATGCATCATGTGTTTGGAACTGTAAGTGGATCAAGTTGTTCATCACAGCAGGGACACTGTGAAACACATCTATTATACACACTTCCCACCCCCCACCCTGCTTCCTGTTTTTTTTTTTTCCTCCCCTGAGAAGATGGAGATGCCTGAATCCCCTTGGGAGATATCTCACTCTGTGTGGATATACTCATGTGATCCACCATGGATCCTGCCTGGCTGCCTCCTAAGCATGGAAATCCATTTCCTTTCAGCCCAGTCTTGTTGCTGAGGCAGACTCCTCTTTTATCTTGGTAAACACCAAACACTTCATTAACTCCCGAATACATACCAAGTTTGGGTCACTAAATAAATCCACTAAGCCCAACATAATGAGTGACAGAAATTCCCAGTAATTGATCCCCTAGAAAATGTTTATTATGAAACTAGGACTTTGACGCCATAGAGTTGGGCTAATGTAGAAGGAGTCACCATCTACTAGGCACCACTGTGAGCCTGACACTGTGCTGGGGGCTTTGAAAATCTCGACATCTGATCTGTGTGACAATTCTATCAAAAAAAGGTGAAAGTACTTTATCACCTTGTTATTTAAAAAGAAAAAGAAAAGAGGTCAAGCATCCACCTGTAGGCATCTAGATAATAACTAGCAGCCATGGCAGAATTGTTTTTTCTTTTTTTGTTGTTGTTTTGTTTGTTTGTTTGTTTGTTTTTGGTTTTTTGTTTGTTTGTTTTTTGTTTTTTTGAGACAGGGTTTCTCTGTGTAGCCCTGGCTGTCCTGGAACTCACTCTGTAGACCAGGCTGGCCTTGAACTCAGAAATCCACCTGCCTCTGCCTCCCAAGTGCTGGGATTAAAGGCGTGAGCCACCACTGCCTGGCCATGGCAGAATTTGAACTCAGATCTGTCTAAACAACAGTGTATATCAATAGACTCTGACAGATTTACTAAACATACATTTCTTGATTGACCATTCAAGGCATTGGTTTTTGGTTGGTTTGTTCTGAGACAGTCTTTCTGTGTAGTACAAGCTGGCCTAAAACTGGCAATGTTACCCAAGTTGCTTGCTAACTCTTGAATTAAAATGATTCTCCTGTCTCAGCCTCCTAAGTTCCGGAACTGAGATATGCACTTGTGCCTAACTTGAAGGCACTGATTTACAGCTTTTGTTTGTCTGTTTGCACACTAACATTGTTCATTTTCACTATCCATTCTACACCAAGTCTCAAGGCCAATGACATTTCTGAACATCTTTGTGTCCCATCTAAATCACAACCCGTGGTAGCAATTGAAACTAATTTTCCTTTTTTCTCAGAGCTCAGTGCAAGTGCACCCCGGTTTCTCAAAGCAAGCCACCATGTTCTCATAGTGCTATTTCCTACATTTTGAGTCCTAGAATCTGCGGTGAGCTGATTCCCAGATGTGTGTGGTTTCGTTTGTCAACTCAACACAGCATTGAAAAGCATGTCTTAGGGATGTTCTTGCAATGCCTCACTGTGAGGGCAGCAGTGAATTGGGGCGTGCTTTTAGTGGGTGTCACTTAGTTTGCAGGTATTGCCTGGCACAGTCACTGGTCGGCCAGAGAAATGCTTATATATAGAAGTCATTACAGTGAACTCGTAAGACTGATTTCACTTTTGAAGAAACTCATCAGTCTTTCAACAAACATTTTTAATCATGATTAACTTGAGCCTTCCTCTAAGCATTTTTCCTTAGGGCTCCCCAGTAGTATCCTGTCCCTTACTTTTGTTTCCTAGGCTGTTTGTTGTTGAATGGTTTTAGAAAGTGATAGAGGTTATGGTTTTTTGGTTTTTTAAGTGTAAAACTCTCTTTTTGAAAGCACCTCTGCTTTTTTCAAAGGTAACTTACATTTTTATTTTGTGTGTTCTGTTTGCATGCGAATGCTTCTTGGTTTATTCATGTTGACAACTGAAAAGCCTTGGACCTAATTAAAAGAATTTCCATGAGCACCTTTACTGAACCATTTCATTACGCAGCACTGCACAGATTGCATTGTGAAGCATGATGATGGCTTAAACATGACCTTTAATCCTGGACTGCCAGGAATTTTAGGGGGAGCCCTGCATTGAAAATATTCCCCCAAAAGCATGCATATGCATGTACACATTTGGTTAGAAATAATCTTTTTATTGTATGGCCACCTACTAATATAAATATATGTCACTTTGAGCTCAGATCCTGTAATCTATAGTTAGGTTTTCCTACCTGCAGCGTGTGTGTGTGTGTGTGTGTGTGTGTGTGTGTGTGTGTGTGAAAGCATGTGTGTGTGAAAGCAAAGACAATTTTATTTTATTTACTCTGGACCAAAAAAGGGTCGGGGGTGGGGCTGGTAGATTTTGCAAGAGGGTAGGAAAGTGTAAACACCTCAGCCAGTGTGTGTGCCTCTACGTGGTGAGGGGCTGGGGTGTGAGGGCATGGCAGACCCTTTCTGAACCTTTTTAGTGAAAGTAGGACTCTTGGTTTTGTTTTTAAATTATACTTTTTACTCCAAGAATAGCATTCTAAGGATTTGAAGGTTTTCCTTGGGATGCTAACCAGAACCATTATGGCACAGTAGAGTAAGCATTCACCTAATGAAAATTGATCCTTTTGTCTGACAAAAGGCTGGTTAGAATTAGGACATTGCCTCTAACTTTCTGACTTACATGTAGCCCATGAGTTGTCAAGAGAGAAGGAGGAACAGAGATCAGGATCCCCAGGGTCATCACCTGCACCAGCACAGAGCTCTGCATAACTAGCATAGCCCTACACTCCCCCACAGAGAACCAAGATTTTTGTGGGAAAAAATGGGATGCAGAAGAAGCAATTAAACCCAACTGAGGTCAAGGTCCAGCCATGTTCTCAAGAAAGAAATAGAAAAGCAGGGAATGAGCGGAAGTAGTAATGGAGATATATTAGGTTGGGAGAAAGTAAGCCAGTGTCATGAGCAAGTGTAATTTGCTGTCCTAAGAAACCTTGGCAGCAGTGAAAGTTAACTGGCTAGCACAAGTTGTGAGGTAGAGCAGACCCAGCCTTGACTTTGGTTTCTGCCTACCACTGGACCATCTGCTAGATGGGGTCCAAGTCTCAGTTTCCTCATCTGTATAGCGGGGATAACAGTGCCTACCTCACCCAGTGTCTCTGAAGGCTTCATCCACTTGCCCTTTCATTTTCTAACTAGTAGGGTGTTCCTATTTATTTTTCTTGATGAGTCCATAATTCTTTCAGAAGTTTTCACTGGAAAGAGTGTGTTGTGAGATTACTCTCACATACCAAGACTTTCTGTTTCAAATTTGAGACAAAAGCTAGCAAAAGCATAGAGATTAACTGGGGACTAAGGAGATGGCTCAGTAGTAAAGTGTTTGCCATGCAAACTTCAGGAACTGAGTTGGGATTCCCAGCAACCACTTAAAAGAATCCAGAAACAACAGCATGCCAGGAGTTCCAGAGCTGGTGAGGTAGAAACAGGAGGATCCCTGAGACTTACGGGCTATCCAGTCTAGCCAAACAGGTTCAGTAAAAGACTGCTTAAAAATAAGATTAGGGGGGTGGCAGGCATGGGGAGAGAGGAGGCAAAAGGGGTTTGTTCTTGTTGTTTTTGTTTGTTTGTTTGTTTTTTGGAGGGGAACCTGAGAAAGGGAAAATTTACATGTAAATAAAGAAAATATCTAATAAAAAATAAAAATGAAAATAAAAAAATTAAAAAAAAATAAGATTAGGGAGATGGTTCAGCATATTACAGTGTTTGCTTCACAAATACAAGGACCAGAGTTTGTATCCCCCAAGATCCACATAAAATCCAGGAGGGCTTGGTGGGTGGCCCACTTGTAATCTCAGGTAGTGGAGATGGGATCCCCGAAGCAAGCCAGCTAGCAAGACTGACCAAATCTATGAGTTCTAAATTCAACAAGAGACCTTGTTTTGAGGAATAAGGTAGAAAGTGATCAGTGAAGACACCCTCACATATGTACACCAAAAAGGGGATACAGGATGATAAAGAGGGGCACCCAGCATTGGTCTCTGACCTTAGTGAGTACACTCACCAAAAATAGATAGACTAGACCATTTTTTACTGCTAGTGGCAAGAGGACAAAGTGAGCTAGTATTTTCTCTTTCTGCAGAAGAGAAAACAAGTCACTTTGCCCTCTGAACCCAGCCATGCTCCAGGGATTTTGGAACAAAGTCTAATATCTAGTTTATTCAAGAAAGGAAGACAACCAATTTGCTTGGAGGGAAATATGGCTCTCTATCCCTTCTTATATTTAACTTGTCAAATTAGCAAACACTGAACTCCACAATTTACACACTCAACAGTTAGTACAACTCTGTGCAGGAGCCCTGAGCCAGACTTGAGAACTGTGTTTGTAGTTAGGTAATATGCCCACCCTGCAGGTAACCTTGGTCATACTGGATAGTCTATTAGAACATACAGGCCTGCACTGCAGTTGTCATTACTCTGGGGCTGTGTGGTAGTGCAGAGGGCACAGTTGATCCATGGCAGGAGAATCTTGGTCTAGCCTGAGGTATCAGAATGAGGATACAGCACTTGAACAGGGCCCTGTGTCATCCAATATGGTATCCACTAGTCACAGATGGCCATTTAAATTCAAATTGAATAAAGTAAAATACAACTTTCGGTTTCTCAGTCATACCAGCCACATTTCAAGTGCTCTGAGCAATCTGCTTTTACATAGCACTGGACAAGAGGTAGATCATTCCCATTAGTGTATAAAATTCAGTTAAACTATTCTAAACTGTGCATTAAGAGGGTAAGTAGGTTCTCACCAACTAGCAGTCCAACTAGGAAATAGCCAGTGGGACTAGAGATCAATGAGTAACCATGGAGGTGGCAGAACCTTATCTGAATGACATAGGTCCAGACCTTGCTAGGATCCCTCAGAGCAATACTAAAATGCTTGAAATATCATAAGCTATTAGCACTGGTAGCAAAAAGTGGTTAAGAATATCTTGGAAAAAAAAAAAAAAGGTGAGCAGTGATGGCGCATGCATGCATGCACGCCTTTAATCCCAGCACTTGGGAGGCAGAGGCAAGCAGATTTCTAAGTTCAAGGCCAGCCTGGTCTACAGAATGAGTTCCAGGACACAGAGAAACCCTGTCTCGAAAACAAACAAACAAACAAACAAACAAAAATATCTTTGATATGACATATAACTCTCCTACCCCCAAGCCATAAGTTGCAACCAAGTGAGGAGATACACATGTTGTTGAGTGCTACTGGGTGTTGCAAGGTTTATCCACCTCTTTCATAGGATAAAGATACATAATCTGCTATTATATAAAGAACTTTAGGAACTTGGTTGTGATAGCACACGTCTTTAATCCCAGCATTGGAGTGGGGGTAGGAGGAGCAAGGGCAGATCTCTGTGAGTTCAAGAGATACCTGGTCTGCATAGTCAGTTCCAGGATAGACAGGGCTACATGGAGAGACACTTTACAAGGAAAAAAAAAGGCTAAATAATGAGATGATAGATGATTTGTGTGTGTGTGTGTGTGTGTGTGTGTGTGTGTGTGTGTGTACATATATATTATACATATAAAAGGCTAAATATTGAGATGATAGATGATTTTACATATGTATACATATATATTATATATATTATACCTATGATTATATATATGTATATGTATGGTGTGGAACTCCCTTTTAAACCAGTAGTGACCTCATTTCTGCTGGTTGGTGGGAACTGGATTAAAAGGCCCATGAGCTCTGCCTCATTCACTCATGGTAAAGCGCCAACCCAGCACATCTATAGCCTTGGTTATTAGCAAAGAAGAGGCTAGTGAGCCCCGAGAATGATGAACAGGGCTTGATAGGGGGCCTCAAAGAAATTTGAAGGCTCTAAAAAATGTATTGTTGTGGATTTGGTTATAGGTTTCAATAAAGAATATTAGTAATAAGATGTAAAGGACCTGAAGTTCAACAGGTGAAGAAAACAGGAAGCCAGGTCACCAATCCCCGACCTCAGCTGAGCAGATTGCACCCCTGGGCTACAGACTGAGGAGTCTGTGGGAATGGAGGAGCTGATGAAATCAAGAAACCTGGGAAAGAGAAAGAGAGATGCTGAGGACCCAGCACAGAGGCACAGTACCGAAATAGGCTGGAGGAGGGCAATGCCGCCTGTGTCTCTCTACCTACAGTGACTAACTGCTGCCTGTGTTCCCTCCTACTCACTCAGTATGCAGCCACTTGTTTGCCTTGCTGCTGAGCTAAATCTCTTTCAATGGATGGGTTTCAGTCATGTTTCCCATGCCCCATCCCACACCCAGGGTCCTTTCCAGCTGAGATCAGCTCCTAATCCTGAGGAATGTGGTCCTAGCTCATGCAATTGTAAAAGCCTTTCCAAGCTTGTTTACTTTCAGCAGAAGTACTGTACTTGGGGGCCCTGGGGCTGACAAGACACATGGAAGACCGCAGCTCATGGCAGAGCCACCTACATGGTCCACAGGCCTAGCTTAGTGGTCAAAAGAAGTATCACAGATGGGGGAACATCTGGACACCTTCTTTCCCTTACCCCAAGGCAGTAACTAATTTGACTATTAAAGAAAAATACCTCACTCTACTTCTTTATAATGAAAATAACATGCGTTTTTATGAGGGATAATCAAAACAATCAATTTTCTAAAACAAAGTACCCTTACAGAGCTAATGATTGGGGCATGACACTTCTGGCTTTTACTGCACATGTATATATTACATGAGTTAGTAAGTGATTCATGCTATACACACTGTTCTGCAATTTGAGTCCCATCTCCCTCTGTTTGACAGTTTGGGGAAGGAACATCTTTTCATGACGATTCAGAATGCTGCCATCTGTACTGTATCACTTCATGAGGCTGTGGTCACTTCATGGACCCAGGTGATACAGATGCAGATAGTCTTTCAAAGAGTGAATGGATGTCCACAGCAGGACAGGCACAGACAAAAATCAAGTCTGTGAGCATGCTCTGGACTGAAGTGATTTCGTATCACTTAGTATAATGTCAAGCAGGACAACCAGTCCAACCTGGTCTAAACAGCCCAGCTATTCCGAAGGTTACCACCTTTGAGGAGGGCCCAGGTGCCAGAGGATTTGCCCCAGGATAAAGTCGTTATATCTGGTTATTTACAAGATTACCAGGACAGCAGTGAGTAGGTGGCATTGAGAAGAGGTAAAAGCAGACAGTCTACCCAGATAATGAATGGAGCTGCACCTCGCAGGGCCAGGGTAGTGTGCACTGAAAGGTGAGGGCAGGTTCAGGGTGGTGCTGATGAGATATCAGAGTAGTTGTGAGCAGGGATGAAGAGGCAGAGTCTGGCCTGGGGCCCAGGAGCTGGCTTGATGGTGCTGCAGTGCCCAAGGTAGATCGCAGAGGAGGAAGGCTACTGCAGAGAGGAACTGTTGAGTGCAGTCTTGTGCCCTCTTCTCTTTGTTTTCAGTCTTCCTCCCGTGACAACTGATTAAAGGAGGAAGCCATCCTCACTGACACTTCTACCACCCCAAATTACCCCTGACAAGCCAGGGGTAGTGATATGACCAGCACCCCAGGAGCACTCAGGGCAAGTTCAGTTTTAGATGTATGATGGTGGGTTATTTAAGCCTTCCATTTTCTTCCTTTGCTTTTATTTAAGAGACAGAATGCAATTCTGAGCCATTAGATACACATAGACGTGCAGTTTCAAAGTTTGAAGTGCTGGCAGGTCAAGACAAAAGCTTCTCCATGGTGTGGGATGAGCGAGGTCTTCAGAAGTCTTGGCCTAGGTGCTCACGGGGTGTCAGGAGCCCGGGACCACTTGGCTAGCTTCAGACCAGCGGGGGCTGACAGGAAGGAGCTCACTTGTGTTTGCTCAGTTACCATCAGCGACTCCTTCTTTGTGTAAGATGGTAATGAGGCCATTAGGAGAGGCTCACCTGAAGTGCAGCTTGTGAATCCAAGGTAATTAAACACCTCCTGAATGAAAGGGAAAGGCCAGGGAAGGTTAAGTGAGGAATAATCCGCAGCACAGGTGGCCCAAGGCCTTTGAGGAGCCAGAGGAAGACTGACAGTGGCAGGCACCATTTCAAAGGATGGAAATGTCACCCTAGTCTTCAAGAGGGACAGGGTTTTATTATTTGGGGGGTTGGGAGTAGGTAATTTTTTTTTTTTAACATTTTAGTAAAGCATGTTTTTTCATACTTCTATCTCAAGTTGAAAATTTATGGCAGAACCTTTCTAGAGGTCAAGGGTCCAAGGGGCCTGCATCACTCCTTAGGACCCATCAGTACTGTGGTCCTTTGAGTCTGTGGTCCCAGAAAGGAAAGCACAGCAGAGGACTACATGCTTTTGTGTACACACACACACACACACACACACACACACACACGTGCTCGCGCACTCTTGCATGGATGATATGATGGATGTCCAATTACTTTCAGATGAAGACTGTATTCTGTCTTCCCTCACCTTATAGAAGTGGAGTGGCTGACTCCTGTATGCTTGTTCCTGCCCCTTCTGACCTGGATGTAACCCAGGCAAATGACCCTCCCCTCTAGCCACCTCACAAGAGGGTTCCTATACTTGATTGCAGGCCCTTTCAGCTGGTCTCCACTACACAAGCAACGTTGGCTCTTCAGGTTCTTGCCTCCGAACCTCTGCTGTCTCCATACCATGATCTGTATAATAGCTACTAGGATTCACCACCACAAAGCAGAAACTGGTAAATAAGGTGTGGTATGCAGTAGAATATTGTTCAACCACAGAAAGGAGTGAAGAATTTAATATGTATTGCCATATACAAAACTGAGCATTGTGATGCATGAAAGAATCTGGTGATGTGCGCTACCTACTGGCCCTGTAGTTCCATGTACTTGACTTATGCAGGAAGGGTTGGGCAGGTGCATGGTTGTCTAGGACTAGGAACAGGAGGTTTTTTCTCGAAGTGGCGAAAATGTTCTAGAATTGGATGGTTTTTATTGTTGTACAACCTTACATTTATACCACCAAACTATATTCTCTAATGAGTGCATTTAGAGATTTGTGAAATATACCAACAGCAATTCCTAATGCTGAAGACACCTTTTTTTCCCCATCAAACTGACCCCCTCCTGGAATTGTCTGAGGCCCTCTGGGTGCCAGGCTCAGCCATCTGTCCCTCTATGACCTGCTCTCACAGTGTCTTCTTTCATGTTTCACCAGATCTCCTCCCTGAAGAACAGGCTGAAGAAGGTCTCTACAACCACAGGCGATGGGGTGGCCAGAGCCTTCCTCAAGGCCCAGGCTGCTTTCTTTGGCAGCTACCGAAATGCACTGAAAATTGAGCCAGTAAGTAGCCTCTTGGCATGGAACAGCATCTATGCTCACTTAGGGACCAAGAAGCCACCTCTGCATATGAGAAATCCTGTGTGTGTGTGTGTGTGTGTGTGTGTGTGTGTGTGTGTGTGTGTGTAAAATGGGGGGTCTCAGGTAAACAAGTTTTGCAAGAATCCTTCCTTACAGTGAAGGGAAGATATGAAGGTGCCCCAGTGCCCGTGTGTTAAATGCTATGCCAGTCCCTTCATGGTTGTCCAGCTCTCATGAAGGCTCACAGGACAACTGTGAGAGAGTGACAACCAACCAAGTCCACATTTCAGATGAGGACACCAAGGCTTCAGGGAAGAGAAATGACTTACCAACAGCCCCAAAGGTCATGATTTTGCCCTATGTGTCACTGCCCCTTGTCTTTTAAAGGGTCCCTTCATCCTAGGAATTCACATTTTGGTGGCTCCCTGTATATAGTCATGATTTAAATGAGCACGACACAGTAAGGACTGAGCATTAATGTCACCTACATTCCTAGCTCTCCACTTCCCTGAGCCTGATTAACCATTCATTTCCCTTGCCTGCCCTGTGATGTAATGTTGAGTAGTTACAAAGTGGTCAGTCTTTCCTGAAATGAAAGGCAGCTCCACCACTTCTTACTGCTTCCACTTGAAGCTTCCCACTGATGTCCCTCCACTCAGCCTACTTTTGCCTTCTGGCTGGGCAGAATGCCTGTGTAGCCCAGGCAGACTGTGTGAGAGACCAACTGTGGTCATACTGATCTAGGTTAACATAATCTGTTTCTAGTTTCTTCCTAGGTCTTTCTAATGTTTATCAGCTTAAAACAAGTTCCCATGTCCTGCTTGTCTGGAAGGGAGCTGGCTCCAACTCTGACATGATCTTGGGCCCAAACAAGCCAATCAAGTTTTAAAAGTTAGCGTAATTAAAGGAAAATATTGTCCTCACCCCTTTTTAAAAGGATAATGGGAGAGCTGGCCCAGTCCTTCCCCAGGCCTGGTAGGACCCAGATAGCTGGACACATTTTCACCCTGGTACTTGCCTCATGGTTGTCACATGCATGTCTAGAATCCAAAGTTTATTGACTCCAGTACATAGTACTGGATCTGAGCTGGACATAAGCGCCTCCAGAAGAAGAATCTCTGGTTGCCTCCGACTGACGGGCTCTGGCTTAAAGCACTGAAACCCAGGATTTAAACCTGGCTCAGGGCTTCTTAGCTGTATAAAGCTTGAACAAGTCACCCTGTGTGGTTAAAGTTTACTTTCTTCACCTACAAAAGTGGATACACCTTGCTTCTCCCTTATGGTTCTTGTTAGCCTCAAACAGCCCTGAAGTGTGTCTTAGGAAAGGTGAGACCTGATGAGTAAGGCTTGAAAGAACAGAACACAGAGGTGTCATACCCTGTCACAGGTATGGGCTGTCAAGCATACCAAGACTTGTGGTCTGAAGATGGAGATGGGCTGAGAAAGATTCGGCAGAGGCTTGGATGCTGGTGTAGGAGTGTGTGCTTTACTCTGTAGGAGCATAAAGTTCAGCATGGAGATATGTTACCATTGATGGCAAGGTTGAATGTTAAGATAATGATGGGCTACACCAGAGTGTTCCATGGTGGAAAAAGAGGCTTGACCTCCTAATAGATGAAACCTAGTAGACAAATGGCATATAATGTTAAAGTGGCTCCAGAGATTGGGAGGCTGAGAGAGGATGGTGGTGCCTCTGGTACAAACAGGAAAGCCTGATGCCATGATATTCATACCATGTGATGTGGTATGGATTTGTGGTAGAAATGACTTGTCACAGACTAAATGTTCACAGTATGTACTCGTGAAATGCCTCTGTGTCTCTCTCACCCCATGTGATACATACTACATAGACTTTAAAGCATCGGCTGGAGCCAATGGCAGGCTTGGCTATAGACACAGCATGTTCTCTTGAATTGTTAAGTTGTTAAGTTGTGATTTGGTCATTTGCTGTAGGTATTATGGAGAAGAGAGCACAAGATCAATTAGATGATTTGTGTTTCGATGGGGAGAAGTTTTCATCTTAGAATCCATGGGCTGTGGCATTCATCACTCGCATTCATCTGTGTAAGAATGGCTTCTGTCAGTAAAAGGGCCACCAGAAGGCCCAAGGTTTCTCAGCTAAGCATTGCGCCAACTGTGTTCACTGTGTTACCTGTGTGATTTTTAAATAATAAATTTAATTGTAGCAGTTTCTCCTCATTGAAAAATGGGGCAGTACAATGCCTCATGCAAGATTGTTTATAATGGCTGCCGAGCACACATGAGCAAGAGAAGCAGCTGCAAGGCAGGGAAATGATCTGGGGCATGGGGCTGGCAGTGCTGTAGGATGGGAGTGCTTCCCCGTGACTATATGTCTTTTAGTGGTCTGCTTATAAAATTGCACAATTAGTGCTCAGAAGATGGCTCAGCAGCTAAAAATGCATACTGTTCTTGCAGAGGACCTGAGTTCAGTTCCCAGCACCCACATTAGGAGACTCATAACAACCTGTAACTCCAACACCAGAAGAACTGATATCTTCTAGCCTCCATGAGCCACAGTGTTCAAGCATATAGACACACCCACATACACTCATAATGATAGATAGATAGATAGATAGATAGATAGATAGATAGATAGATAGATAATTTTGAGGATGTAGCTCAGTTAATTTGAGGGTGTAGCTCAGTGTAGCCTGCGTGGTATACACACAAGGCTCTGAGATCTATCTATTGCACTAAGAGAATAAAATAAAATAGCTCCCACTCTTGGTTAAAATGTTTAAAGAAGTAGAAATAAGAAGCGCCTTGGTCTCATCATGTAGAGCAGAGGTGGTGTCAGCAGCCTCCACCCTATTTGTTGTCTTTGATTTGTTTTTGGTTCATTTCGCTTGGGTCTTGGGTTTTAGTTTAGTTTTGTTTTGTTTTCTTCTGTTAGGCAGTTGAGCTATCCTTAACAAAGCAACCCAGCATGCCACTTACTAGTGTTTTTGCGGTTAGTATGAGTAAGCACTTTCACATCATATAAAATCTCTTATCAAATGTCATTGAGAACAGCCTGTTGTGGACCACGGTTACCTGGGAGGCTTCCAGAGGGTGAGTATGTAAGCCCACTGGCAGGTTTTTATCTCGTACCTCTGATCTGAAATCAGAGCCGAGGCCGACTCAGTATCCTGATGCTGGTCTTATTGGCTATTGTTGACATTCCCCAATTTTAAGCCACACTAATGAGAACATCTTTTCATAATGTAGTTTGAATGATTTTTCTTTCTTTTTTTCTTTTTTTAGTTATTCTATTAGAATATTTTTTAACTTTTTTATTGATTCTTTGTGAATTTCACATCATGCACCCCAATTTCATTCATCCCTTCATTCCACCAATCTGCCCTTTGCCCTTGCAACCTCCCTGTCTAAAGAAAAAAACAAATACAAAAACAAAACATCTTGCAGTGGAAGCTGCCATGTATCACACAGTATATACCCTTTTATCCACACTTCTTTGCTTGCAAATGTTCTTTGCAATGAGCCATTGGTCTAGTTTGAGGTCTCTGGCTTCTGCCACACTGTCAATACTGGATCCTCACTGAAATGCCTCTCAGATATCCTGCCGATGTCCTGTGTCATGGACATCCTTCAGCTTTGGTTCTGTAGGACTGACCCCTTCACAAGCTTCAGCACTTCGTAGATGGAGATGTGGGGGTGGATCTGGGCCTGGGTGGTAGCTGAGTTGGTCGGTCTGCCAGTGCTCCTGCACCCACATCACCAGGGCCAGCTCTTCTGCTTTGCCCAGATGAGGAATGGGGCCAGTTTTCCTGTCCTTGAGAGCTATGGTGTAGATCATGCTCTCCTGTTCTCATGCCCTCCAGGTACAGCTCACCTGTACCCTCTACCAGGGCCAGCTCTACTGTCCTGCCCAGGTGAGGTGTAGGGCTCACTCTCCTGAGTGCTATAGCCCATGAGAGATGGGATCAGCTCTCCCACACTGCCCAGTTGAGGGTCAGGGTCAGCTCTATTCAAACCTCAGAATCAACATGGCCCCAGGCAGCAGCCCAGACAGACCTCTGCTGTAGCAGGACCATATACCCAGACATGGCCCTAAGCAGCAGTACAGGCCAGGATTTCACCATGGCTGCAGGTGGCAGTGCAGGCTACTCACATGAGGCTGTTCTTCACCACCCTCGCCTCTCCAGTTTCTCCTCTCTTCATAGCACTCGAAGCTTCTCTTCCTCTCCCATCATTCAACCACCTACTTGCTGGCTTCTACAGCACCCTGCCCATTGAGGGCAAGACATGGCCTGTGATGTCCTGAATGATTTTTCTTAAGCACTTTCTCTAGTCTGGATTTACCTAGGTCAAAGGATCCAAGAACATTTCAAGCTTTGGTGCTGAGGGGAGGAAGAAATGGGTGGCTGTGTGCAGAACAGAACCAGAGAGGCTAAGGAGAGGAACAGGAGGCTGAGAGCAGAGAGCGCCTGCACAGAAGAGGGCCCTGAGCAGCCTGGGAATCACTGCCCACCCCTCTGCCACACTTGCCATTACTACTTGTGCTGTCCAAATGGCTGTGGTGTCTCCCCACCCAGACCAGTACTGTGTTGTGGTAGGAAATGGTGACCTCAGAGTAACCACTTGCATTATTCTGAAAGCATGAGCTGCTGCTGTCTGCTCTGCTACTGGCAGTGTCAGCTGTGACTTAGGGCTCCTTCAGACCTCTGAGCCTCAGTTTCTTTCCATGTGGAGCCTGACCCTTGCAGGATTGTAGCAAAACTTGGATAAGCCTAGGCCAGAGTCTGCCTGCCAGCCCTTGAACGGCAGCAGCCGGTCTCCTGTTCCTTGCTAGGATTCCTCTCCAGCCAGAAGTATTTGGGATGCAGCTCCTGCAGGGCCAGTTGATCCCTGCCTGCCTATGTCCTGAAAGCCCTAAGCCCATGACTTAGCTCACGTGAGAGCCTTTGTAGGTTTTTATTTGGTTACTTTGTTTTGTTTTCATTTTTTCCCTCACTGGAAACATTCAGAGTGCCTTTGAGCTTTGTTTTGCCGGGATCCAAAGGAAAGGGAAGGGCCATCTTGCTGAGGCTTCTCTGTACTGGGCCTAGCCTGGGCTAGGTGGGTCTTTTCAGGGCCAGATGTTTCAAAGGGACTTCCTGTAGTCAGAAAGTGAAAGTGAGAGAATAACTGTCCACCCCTCCTCAATGGCCCCTACAAATCAGGCATAATTCACCTTCAAGTGGCTTCCCAGCCACAATCTTTCCTGTTTACCTGAACTTTGTCTTGTCTATTTACAGATGGGGCAGAGGCTCTACTTGGCAATGACTTCCCAGAATGTAGGAGAGCCAGGAGGAGACACCAAGACAAGGGTCTCCCACTGCACACCCTGCCTGTCTTTGTTTAGTTCTCACGCGTCCCATCCTAATAACTGTTTCCTGTACCAAGCACAGGCCATGGCACAAGAGTGTAGGTTTAGCTGGTGTATTTTGGACCAATGGACAGAGGAATGGGTGTAAGAAATGAGAGGCTAGGGGAGGGAGTGTGGGAGGCAGAGGTTGGCCCCAGGCCTGTGTTCCGTGTGGATTCACTCCTCCTTATCTTGTCTGGAGGCTCTGGAGATAGCTTTTCCCTGGAAGAGGGGAGGTGTCTGCAAATCACGGGGGCATGTGACCCACTTTTCAGTTACCTGGAAAAAAATCAGTGGCAAAGCCCAGGGCATTTAACAGTGTTGCCCAAGCCAACTTGTTCTTCCCACTTAAATGACAGAACCACAAGCAGCCAGGAAGCCCCATTCGGAGAACCTCTTTATCCATGTCAAGCACAGCACAGGCTCCAGCTCATTTATTTAGGCCTTTCTTGCTCTCTGACACGCCTCCTGGTAGTTGCCAGGCAACTGTGGGAGCAGCAGTGTGTGTTGGGGATTAACTAGTTAGGGCTGGGGTCCTTTTTGGCAAGAAGGGGATGAAAGACAAATGATTTTAATTGCTAGGCCAAGGGTCCATTATCTGCTTGGTAGAAGAGTACAACTTTCACAGGGTGTGGATAGCAGTGTGATTCTTGAGTTTGCCTTGAATGGTCCCCTTTTCTCTCCTAGGGAGAAGCGTGCTTTTTAAAAAGAATATTCTACCTTGCTCCTTTGTTTAAAATGATATCATCAGGAAATCTGAGCAAGACTGATCCACCCCCTTTGAAACACACTGTTTTGAAGAACTCTTGAAGATAGCTTAAGCTTTCATTTGATCCTTCTATGCAGTCTCTTAACTCCTCCTCTACATGGAGTTGCCATGAGGCAGTGCATATGAGGATACATCTCCTGTATGTGGCCATATGGGTCCTGGAAATGTCTACTCAAAGAGCACATTTTCTGGGCACGTTGACACCTGGGGAAATGGCCTGTTCTGTGTGATGGCTGTGAGAACACGGCTTGGTGGAACATTATGGGTAGTCTTATTTAGTTAGCCAGGGTGGCCCTCTCAGGGCCAACCCACTGGCCTGCCTTCCCTGAGGTGACAGGAACCTAGACCCTGCCCTTAGTGCTGGGGTGAATGCTATGAACAAGCTGTAAGAACACTTGGCACCCATCTCAGTCAGTCCATTCTAGGTACAGATGAAGAACACTCATGTCATTCACCTTACATCCCTTGGTTTTGTACTTGTTTTTGCTGAGTCATATTTATCTACCTAAAACCCCTCAAAGGCACAGAAGTTAAGATAAAGGCAGATTGATAGCTTGGCTTTCAAGCATGACTGCACCAGGCTGTGTTGTAGCAGGTCAGAACTGCACCACAGATTTCAGAATTCTGCTTAAGTAATATTGTTCATCTCCTTAGCTTGCAGAGAGAAACTCATGTTTATGTTTACTTTTGGAGAGATGAAAAATAGGAAATTATTCTTAAATTTAAAAAATTAAGGCATCACTACAATTCCACCAAACGTGTGTATCTGTCTGCCTTTGTGTAATGTGTATATGCACTTTATGAATGCATTACATTTACTTGTTTCCCATGATACAAAGGGTATCCAGAGCTCAACAGATTAAAGATTAAAGTCTATTTGTCCCACATTGAATGTGGCATCTTATATATTTTACACTATATGTCAGTGAGTAAGCCACAGCCATTATTGCCCTGGCCATACTCCCCTGCTGGGCTGTTAAGTTGTTCTTACCATTCAGCTCTTACCGTTTAGGTAATAATCTACCAACATCTCAGTTAATAAAGCTTTGGGATGCTCTTACTCCTAAGCCTTCTGGGTAAAAGAAATTCAGGTGTGCGCATGAGCCTGACTCTGGGGGCCTACTTGTTTCAGTGTAGGGGAAAGGCCATTTTCAGCTGACTCACATGAGAGAGGCTGAGTGGGACACACCAAAGGCCCTTGATGGGCTGTGGTGTCCTAAGGATTCCTAGAGCTCTGATAGGGCAGTGACTAATTCCCCATGTTTCCATCTTGAACCCAGAAGGACTTGAGCAGCCTTAAGACACTACATTCAGCACAGATGAGAAACAGGAAAGCCAAGGGACTGGAATGGGTACTTGTGACCAAGCACAGGCCCTGTGACTCTCTGCACATCATATGAATGGGGAAATCTGGAATGGACCTCTTTAGACTATTTCAGTTGTGGAAAATATAAGCTTTGTTGTTGAGACCATTGCCAGTTGCGTAGCTCAGGTGTAGTTGCACTCACAGGGCAGCACAGCCCTCACCACTGGAAGTTCTTATAATCTCCCATCCCTGTCAACTGATCCTGAACGTTCATTACAGTAACTTCCTGTCTCTGTCTCCTGCAGTATTTGGTAACCTCTAATCTCCCATCTATGTTCCCCACTGATGTTTTTCTAGAAGTAGAACAGCACTGTGTTTGTCTTTCTTTGTCTGGCTTATTTCATGTGACATAAATTCAGAGTTCATCCAAGTTGCAATAGATATCAAAATGCCATCCCTTTTCAAGACTGAGTAATAGTCTGGACATGAACAAACCCCATGTATTTTCCCTTCATCTTTTGACTATTCACAAATCTTTCCTACAAACCTGGACTTCTTAAAGGCGAATTGTCTCACCTCTTGGCTCCTGTGACTAATTCTCCGGCATATACACAAGCATGATGCCTGGGGTGGAGGCGCTATATCTTGTGGTAATGCAGTGTTTAACATTTTGTTTGCTTTGAGGGATTAAGATGGATATTATACAGGCTGGCAGATGCTCTTCTGCTGAGCCACACCCTATCCCCCTGGAACCACCAAATTGTTCTCTTCACAGAACCCATGCTTTTGTTACACGCTTAGCAGTAACTTTATGAAGCCCAGATTTGGGAAAGGCTTGTGAAAAGCTACCTCATTTTCCCACTTGTGGTCAAGCAGTCTGGGAATTAAGCCTGAACCACGAGCCTGAGCTAAGGAGGTACACTGAGAACAGAAGTTCAGAGCGGACTACACAGGGCTCCCTTCTCTCTTTCTTTCTCCTCCTCCTCTCCTGCCCCTATCTGAACTACTGGTCATCCGAATTCAAGATTATGTCCTGAGAATGGAGCAGGGAGCAATCCTCCTGGCACTGGGCTCTTAGAGCCACCACCACGGCAGCTCTGTGACTCTAGGGAGCCGAGGAGGTCCCAGCCTGAGGGGAAAAATGGCTGTGGGTACCGGGCTTTGGCTCTCTCATCTGTTAGTGGATGCATTTGAAAGTCCTTCCACTCTTGAGTCTCACAATTCTTATCTGTAAGTGGAAATAACACCTATTTTGTATGAATATTGAGAAAAATGTTATGCATATAAGATGTCCACATAGTGCCATGCTGATAAAGATACTGGCTTAAAGTTGGCCTTTCCTGGATGACAGGGGGTTGGGGGGAGGGGTGTGAAGTGGGAAGCAGAGAGAAAGGGGCTGCTTCACTCTAGAACACTGGCATGTGTGTGCAGCAAGACACCCTTAGCTGTTCAGAGCACAGAGCCTACAGCCATTCTGTCTTCACTTTTGAGCTAGCAGAGGAAATGCACCTTCTATCTCAAATACTGTGTGCTAACATGAAGGAAATCTCACATTAAATGCTTTCCTTTAATAAGCATTTGCTATTTGTTCATCTGTGTCGTTGCTCCCAGCACTTACAGGTAGGTTCAAGATAAGGACATTCATTTTTTAAAATGAGAACTGTCAGTTTTAAAATACATTAAAGAAAATATAATTGAAACTTTTAAAAAGAGAGAAAGATTTTGCCATTGAGAAAAGTGACTGTGGTTCACCAAATCAGCCACAGCACAGACACTGGTACAGCTCCAGATGCTTCGTACCTCAGACTCACACAATCAGTGCCAGATGAACTGAGAGCTGTTGTTCTAGAAGTAGATTGCCCAGTTGAAAAAAGTAGCCCCTAAGTGTGAGAAGATGTGAAAAAGTAAAATATAGCAGTGTGTTACAGGTTGTCTCAGCAGAACACCAAGCCTGACTCAGTTTCATTTGATAATCCTGCCTCCTCTCTCGTGTTGTTCCTCTAGAATGAGTTTGACAGGCCTGGTGTCCCTCACAGAGCATCAGTACATGTTCAGCCAGTGACTGTTAGTGAGCAAGATGAATGGCTAATGCCCGCTTTCTATGCTTGGAATGGTGATCATATTTTAGTATAGCCACTTAGTTTTTAAAAAAAAAAAAATGAAGCTAGGCAATGGTGGCGCATGCTTTAATCCCAGCACTCAGGAGGCAGAGGCAGGCTGATCTCTAAATTTGAGGCCAGCCCAGACTACACATTGAGTTCCAGGACAGCAAAGGCCACACAGAGAAACCCTGTCTCAAAACAAACAAGAAAAAAAAAAAAGTGTCCTCTACAACGTCATCTGAGTATGCACACACAAGCTAACACACACAGCAAGCATATCAACATAAAACAAAGGCCTGGCCAGGCAGCTGTATGGAAGCTGACCAGAGTCATTTAGGGTCTGAAAAGGATCATGTGTGAAGTCATCATGCAGCCTGTATTCTCTTCTGGGTTAGATGTGCAGGAAGAGAGCTTGACCTCAGGATAGGCTATGACCACAGTAAATGTGTCCTTGTTGGAAGTAGAAGCAAGCATCCGTGGTTACAGTTACCATGTTTAAATCAAACAGTTTCATTATATGACCTTTTGCCTTTTCAGTGAGACCCTGAAAAGGAAATCTTTCTGATTCTTTTGCGATAACACCTAACAGTCTGGAGCTGCCTGTGACTCTGCCTGCATAGCCACGCTGTGAGCTTCTCAGGCGCAGGGCAGCACACCATTCTTTCCTACACTCGCATACAGTAGAGGACTGTAACACCCATGGAGCCATGGTGTTTGTGGTAATTATGATAAATAGAGGATAAAATGGTAGATTTCCTTTCCCTCCCTGCTGCTGGGCTTCCAAGCACATTGGCTTTCTTGGGGGCAGGTTGTTGGATACATTCTGCAGTAGATAATGACACTACAGTCTGTCACCACCTCCCAGGAGGAACTAGGGACCTGGACAGAAGGACATGGAGTCCCTGACAAGTGTCCCTGACACAGAGCCTCCTCAGTACCTAGCACATTCTCATCAGCTATCCTTGGAAGGAGTGAATGATCCTAGCTCTTATAATCTCACTTTTTGTGTGGGACTCTCAAAGCAGTTTTGTTAAATAGATCATTAAGACTTCAAGTCTTGAAGAAAATAAGGACTAGGGTATTTATTCTGTTGGGGCTTTTTACATGCTACAGTCCCTTTGTTGTTTTTCCCTCCCCCATACAGAGACAGATAGCCCCATTTTACTGACAAGAAACCGAGGCTGGGAAAGATGGCGTCACTTTTTGTTTTCAGAATGGCAGAACTGGGATCCAACCCCTCCATCTGCCTAACTGTGGGGGCCATGCACTTTGCCCTCCACATGCTCCACAGTGGGGATGACCATATGGTCTGTGTTACATACAGTTTGGGGAGCCTTTCAGAAGAAAACTGAGTTGGTTTTCCTCTTAGGAGTTAGTTCCTCTAATCTGTGCAAATGTTTCTTGACAAATGCAGGTTAAAATAACACCATTTATAAACTATTCTGCAAAGGGGAAATGTCAAAATTTTATATATCCTTTTAAAAACATTCCCTTAATAAATAATTTTAATTGCCTAATATTTTGTTGTTTAAATATTTGATATTTATAGTGATAATTGGATGAATAAGTAAAACACAGCCTTCCTCTTCTATTCCTGGGCTGACACCTAGTGGTGGTGAGCTTTCTCACGGCAGCATTAGTCCACGTTTTTCATGGCTGTGTTCAGATAATTTTGGGGTTTTTAAAAGTCAATTATTCTCATCATAATAAAACTAACTGCATTCATAAAAAGTTGACTTAGTAAAGATACCTGTAACAATACTTTTTATTTTAATTTGTAAATTAAAATTTTAAGTCAGTTATCAAACCTTGATAGTAGAAAATGCTACAAGCGTTTGAAAATCTGGAAATGTCTGACCCTCTGATGACCCTGGCCAGCTACCCACCCTGTCCTACACACTCTCTGGCATGCTGTGACAAACCAGACTCAGTCACTATTCTTTAGGACGCTGCAGGGGAGGAGGCAGGAAATGAGCAGAGAACTGAGGTCAAAGGAGTGGAGTATTGTGACGGGTGGCAGGGATCTTCATGGCTGTTGGAGACAGGGGCACAAGGGATGCTTCCCAGGGAAGGTGGCACCTGGATGGGAATTCCCTGGGAGCAAGAAGGAAGTAGCACATGCAGAGAGTAGGGGCCTGGAAGGAGCATGGCATAGATAGGAAGGAGTGTGACTCAGGATGAAGATGGGTGGCTAGCTCCCAGCCTATGAGAAGGCCATGAAAGAATGTAGCCCATGATCTAGCACTTCCAGTACAGTGTTCCTTAAAGAGTCAGAGGTTGGTAGGTTTCTAATCCCACAGACTTTGGAATGTCCATGACACCTACTACAACTGTATTGTATATTTACAGTGCACCTTACGGAAGCCCTACAGCTTAGAAAAGAACAATGAAAGGTTAATTCTGCCTAGCCCAGTGCTCTTCAGAAGCCCTTCCCTCCCAGACTTCTATTAATATCCTGCCTGACTCTTACTCCTCATGGCTGTTTGGGGAAAGCTGGTGTAGCTGATATGGAATGTGGAATTAGGATACCAGCTGTGTTCTTCCTACTCCAGTCCTGACTGTAAAGCTCGGAAAAAGACAAGCTCATAGGCCGCTGTTTGTTCCCTAGGTTCAGTAACTTAGTTAGCATGTCAGATTCTATCCAGGACAACAGACAGTGGTGATAATACAAGGAAATGACTGAACACATTGCAGAGGAGCTGAGACTCAAAGTGGCAGAGGTAACCTAGAGACCAGCAATGGCTATGGTGCTGTTCCCAAGGCTGAGGACCAGTTGACTGGATTGAAGCATGCGATTAGGATAGAACCACCCCCCACCAGAAGCAGGATTAGGATATAGCACCTACAGAAGCAAGAAGAAGCCTGGCATAGTGGTCTGGGTGCCAGAGGGTGCGGAATCACACAAGGACAAGCCATTGCTAGGCAGCCTACCTACACTGGTAGCAAGAGTGGAGTAACAGCGTTCAAGCTTCCCCTTCCTGTGCATCCCGCTGTGTGTGTGTCACTGATGCTTCATTTGAGCAAAACCAGGTGAGCAGTAGGCCCTGTTAAATGGCAGGTTGGCCATGTCTATGCAAGGCAGAGCAGGAGTGTAGGGGTGAGTCTCAACCAGACACAGACAGTTATGGACCCTTCTTCCTTAGCAGTTAGTACATGGTGAGTAACATAATGAAGCCACTTGGGTTTTCAGTAGACTTGATGCAAATCTGGATTCTACCTCTTCTAGCTGTGTGGCTCCAGACAAGTTATCATATCTTCCTGAACCCTGTTTTCTCAATTTTAAATCAAGGAAGAGAAAAGTACCTTCGTGTGGCCTCAATGATCTATGTCCGGCTTGTTTCTACCTCATTATGAAACAAGAGGGAGATATCTAAAACTTCATGGGGCTGACTCAGTGCTAAACAGAATGTCAGAAGCCTGCACATGTTGATTGACTACCCCCAAACTTCAATGAATTGGCTGGCATCTACTGCCTAGCAATGATCAGCGAGTAAGTGTTCAATTTGTTATTTTATATGGCCTCCTCCTAGAGGCTGACAGGTGAGGAAATCTTGTAAAACATACTCTGGATAATCCTAGTGTTAGAGAAGTACTCTGTGTGTATTATTGAATGCATTTGGAACAAGTTAAAGAAAAAATGGGATTCTAGGAGAGCCAGCATTAAAAAGGTGTGAAGCCATGAGCACCCTCCTCCTCGAACCACAGGATTTTCATTTGTTAA